>PITA01028146.1:0-19813 GCA_004023965.1 Spilogale gracilis
TTCCTCGATTCCTGTACAGTATATCAACTGGGGACAATACTATTACCTACAATGCCTGTGCAAGTCAAATATTTTTTATCATTCTTTTTGGAGCAACAGAATTTTTTCTCCTGGCAGCCATGTCCTATGATCGCTATGTCGCTATCTGTAAACCCCTTCACTACACGACCATCATGAACAATAGGGTGTGCACCTTATTGGTCCTCTGCTGTTGGGTATCTGGCTTGATGATCATTCTCCCTCCCCTGAGCTTGGGCCTCCAGCTTGAATTCTGTGACTCCAATGCCATTGATCATTTTGGTTGTGACGCAGGTCCCCTCCTGAGGATCTCATGTTCAGATACGTGGGTAATAGAGCAAGTGGTCATCCTTGCGGCTGTACTTGCACTCATTATCACCCTAGTGTGTGTATTTTTGTCCTACACATACATCATCAGGACAATTCTGAGATTCCCTTCTGTCCAACAAAGAAAAAAGGCCTTTTCTACCTGCTCATCCCACATGATTGTAGTTTCCATCACCTACGGCAGTTGTATCTTCATCTATATCAAGCCATCAGCAAAAGAAGAAATAGCCATAAATAAAGGTGTTTCAGTGCTCACTACTTCTGTTGCACCCCTGTTGAACCCCTTCATTTACACCTTGAGGAATAAGCAAGTGAAACAAGCTTTTAATGACTTCATAAAGAAGACGACACTTCTCTCAAAGAACCTGAAGTTTTGACAGATCAGTGTAAAATGAAAGAAGAAAGTCCTCTAAATGTTTAACTACACCTTCTGATTTGTTTCATCGCTTTGTGCCTATAAAGTAGTCATAGTAACCCTCTCAAAGACATTTAAGAATACATCCTCATCTCACCTTAATCAAACTCCTTTTTCGTTCAAACCAAACTTATACATAGTGGCTTCCCTCACTGTAAAACTACAAAATATATTTCCAAGTAATTAAACATATCTCCACTTCTGACTTAGTCTTTTCTTCAATGTTCTAGGGAAGGAAGGAAAGTAATGATATTTAAAACTGTATAAATTCTAATTTTTTTAGTTTTTATTTATTTATTTATATATATATATTTATTATTACTTAAATTTTTTTCAGTGTTCTAAGATTCATTGCCCATTCCCCACACCCAGTGCTCCATGCAATAGGTGCCTTCAGTACCCACCACCAGTCTCTCCCATCCCCTTTCCCCCTAAGTCCCTCAGTTTGTTTCTGTGTCCAAAGTCTCTCTTGTTTGGTTTCTTTCCTTGAATTACCCTAATTCCTATTTACTTTCAATTCTATAGAAGACACATAACATAGTAACAAAACTAGTTTCTTCTCTAATCAAAATCATCAAAATTAATATCATAATTAAGACCCAAATATAATATAGAAAACAATAACAGCACAGATGTATCAAAATAAACCAAATAAGGCATTCTAGTCTTATTAAAATAAGTAAAACAACAAGTAAAAACCAAGATATCAAAAGTAATTTGGGAATGATCAGATTTGAAGAGATGGAAACAACTTCATGAACACTAAAAAAACTTTTAATTATGACACAACTTCACTTAAAAGGCATATATTTAATTTAAAACAAATGTAAACAGGGGCACCTGGTTGGCTTAGTGTGTTCAGAGTTCGAATCTTTTCTTAGCTCAGGCCGTGATCTCATGGTGGTGAGATCAAGACTCGTGATGAGCTCGGTGTTCAGCGGGGATTCTGCTTCTTGATTCTCTCTCTGCCCCTCCCTTCACTCACTTATCTCTCTGTCTGTCTCAAATAAATATTTAAATCATAGGTAAATAATAATTTTTAAAAGTGTAAACATTATGTCACTTATTATGGGTTACAAAATTAGAATAAATGCATAAGAGCAAATTAGAACAGCAATTTTTATTTTTTAAGATTTTATTTATTCATTTAACAGAAAGAAACATAGCTAGAGAGGAAACATAAGCAGGGGAAGTTAGAGAAGGAGAAGCAGGCCCCCTGTCTAGCAGGGAGCTCACTATGGAGCTCAGTCCTGGCACTCTGGGTTCATGACCTGAGCCAAAGGCAGCTACTTAACGAGTGAGCAACCCAGCGCCCCTAGGACATCAAATTTTAAATGATGATGAAGTAAGACCATTATTCACATCAACACAAGGTTAAGTGAATGATTTTAGAAGATATCAAGGATATCTAACAAGTAGAAATAGGAAAAAATAAGGTAAAACAATGCAGGTAAATTTTAAAAGTGGGCTTAAGGAAGGCACATGATGTGATGAGCACTGGGTGCTACATGTAACTGATAAATTTTTGAGCACTCCCTCTGAAGCTAACGAGGTGCTATAAATTGGCTAACTGAATTTAAATTAAAAATTAAAAATAATGGCAAATAATATAAACAGTTATTAATTACTTATCTAATTAATCAATTAAAATTGGGCTATGAGGGGTTCTTGCATGGCTCGGAGAGATAAGTGGCCAACTCTTGATTTTAGCTCAGGTCATGATCTCAGGGTTGTGAGACACAGTCCCACTTGGGACTCCTCACTGAGCAGGAATCTGTTTGAGATTCTCTTCTTTCTCTCCACCTCCTCTGCCCTTTCCCCTGCTTGCCCTCTTTCTCCCTCTTGAAAAAGATTGTGTGAGAAACCAACTACATGTGTACTAAATCATATTTTATTTTCTACTGCAATTCTAAAAATTTACCCAACATAAATACTAAAATAGGGGTTGAGTGGATGGCTCAGTCAGTTAAGTGTCCAAATCTTGATTTCACTTCCGATCATGATCTCAGCATCAAGAGATCCAGAACTGTCTCAGGCTCTGTGCTCAGTGGGGAGTCTCCTGGAGACTCTCTGTCCATCTTTCTCTCCTTCTCCCCCTGCTCACTCTCTCTCTCTAAAATAAGTAAACAAAATCTTTTTTAATAAAATACTAAAATTAAATGACATAAATGAAATGTATGATTCATTTCCAAAAAATGATGCTTTCTTACCATGATGACAAATGACATTACAAAAAATAACTTTACAAAATATTTCTTCATATTACAGAAAGTTCAAGTCAGAATGTATAGCATGGAAAGAGTTTCTAAGCTCAGGTAAACTAACGAGATCCAAATAATTAAATTTTAAAGAACAATACTAAACTAGAAGAATCATAAGAGTTTTTATTCACTGTTCCTTTTATGTTTTCCAGTTAATTATTTCAACAGACAGTATTATTTATCTGAAGCCAAAAAGATCTTACTAAAAATATCTCTGAAGGCTCGTTTTACTTGCTGGTTTCTCAGAGTATAAATGAATGAATTCAACACAGGGGTAACTGAAGTATTGAGCACGCTATTCCTTTGCCTGAAGTGACTCTTATATATTTGCAGATGGCTTTATGTACATGAATATACAACTACCATAAGTGATGGATACAACAATCATGTGAGAAGAGCAGGTAGAAAAGGCTTTTTTCTTTTGCTGAATCAAAGGGAATTTCAGAATTATCTTGATGATGTAAGAGTAAGAAAGGGTTACTAATAACAATGTGACAATGAGGATCATCAAGGCTAAGAAAAAAGCAATCTGTTCTAGTAGATGTGTGTCTGAGCAAGAAAGTCGCAGGACAGGAGAAAGGTCACAAATGAAGTGATCGATTATATTTGAAGCACAGAAATTCAGGTTCAGAATCAAAATCAGTGGAGGGAAAATGACCAGGAATGCAGTTGACCAAGAACTGAGTACAATCTGATGACAAATTCTGCTGCTCATGATGGCTGTATAATGCAAATGTTTGCAGATGGCAACATAACGATCATAGGACATAGCTGCCAGAAGGAAAAATTCTATAACCCCCAAGAATATGTAAAAAAACCTGAGATATACAAGCATTATAGGAAATGGCCTTTTCTCTGGTTACAATGGCGATTAGGAATCTGGGGATGCAAACACTCGTGAATGTAATTTCCAGGAAAGAGAAATTATGGAGGAAGAAATACATCGGGGTCCTGAGACAAGAATCTAGTAGAGTAATGGTAATGATGGTTAAGTTTCCTATCATACTCAGCATGTAATTTTTTTTAAAATATTTTATTTATTTCACAGACAGAAACATAGCCAGAGAGGGAACACAAGCAAGGGGAGTGAGAGAGGGAGAAGCAGGCTTCCTGCCAAGCAGGGAGCCCTATGTGGGACTTGATCCCTGGTCTCCGGGATCATGACCTGAGCCGAAGGCAGTTGCTTAACCAACTGAGCCACCCAGGCGCCCACTCAGCATGTAATTTATAAGTAGAAATAAGAAAATTACAATCTGTGGGGCGCCTGGGTGGCTCAGTTGGTTAAGCAACTGCCTTCGGCTCAGGTCCCGGGATCGAGTCCTACATCCCACATCGGGCTCCCTGCTCGGCAGGAAGCCTGCTTCTCCCTCTCTCACTCACCCTGCTTGTGTTCCCTCTCTGGCTGTGTTTCTCTCTGTCAAATAAATAAAATCTTAAAAAAAAAAAAAGAAAAGAAAAGAAAATTACAATTTGTAACAGAGAATTATCTGTCAGTCCCAGAAGGATAAACTCTATCTGTTTTGTGTGGTTCTTCAAGTCTCTTTGTGATTTCAAACAAATTCTAGAATTAAAATATTACAATAAAAAGAAACTAATGAGTAGCTTTATATCCAGGAAATGATATATAAAAGGATCCATATTCACATATATGCCCATTTGGAGGAAATACTCTGTGAGGTTGAAGATATGATCTAGAACCAAGCAAGAGACACTATTTTTTAAAAGACACAATAGAAGTCAACTCAGTGTTGAAAACTGACCTGCAAAACCCATAATAGTTTATTTTTTCAACATTACTTACAAACTTCTAGCTCAATTGTAACTAATTCCAAATTTGTTCTTTCTTAAATAAATTAGATAAAATTTTGGTTCCATATTCAAAAATAATTATTTGACTTTTAATTATTTATTTCATCAAAATAAAATATGCCAGTATAATGAATTAGGACCTACAGTAAAATTCTGAAATTTTAAGTTTCATATTAAAGTGCTATTTGTTTATACCCATTATAGCCTCTAGCAACTTTTCTAGGAACTACTGATGAGGACAGAAAATGACAAAAAAAAAAAAAAAAAAAAAAAAAAAAAAAAAAAAAAAAAAAAAAAAAAAAAAAAAAAAAAAAAAAAAAAAAAAAAAAAAGAGTGTAAGTGTAATACCACAACCAAATAAATACTAGCTAAATCTAGAAAAAATTGAATCAATATGAAGCAAATATAACCATATTTACAAAAATCCAGTAACGGACTTGAGCAAGAAGAACATATTAATGCCACTGAGGAAAAGGATAATCCACTTTAAGACTGAAGTTTCGATGGGTCTTTTATTGTTTAAGGACCAATATTTGAAGAATATCCCCCCAAAAAGGAATATCCAAAAAATAAATTGAAACTATCAAAACAATAAGTTCTAGAATGTGAAAAAGCATTTTTCCTTTGCAAAAGAAAAAAAATATTTAGAATATATAATGCCTTTCTCAAAAGGCAATTCAATTTTCATATTACATATAATTTATATGTCACAGCATAGTTTGAAGATTAGAAAGCAATGTAAATACCTAAAAATAAGCATTTCTTTAAATAATTTTAGTCATTCAGATCATTACATTTTGAAATCCTTTAAAAGTTTCTAAATGTATTTTAGACACAAAGTTGGAAAAACATTTATACAAACTCCCCTAATTATATAAATGTCTGCATCTGATGATGATTTCTGTAAATATATACAAAAATAATAGTAATTAAAAATGAAGTATTTTTAATGAGATGTTAAATTACAGGGCATTTTATTTTTCATTAAAATTCACTCATTCTTATTAATATCCTACCAAAGAAATTATATAATGGAACATGCTTTCGCTAACTCCTCTAATTTATTATTTTATAAAAACAAAATAAAAACAATGTGAATTCAGAACACTATTGGTTATATATTTTAGAGCCATATTTTCAGTTAAAATAAACCTAGCGATGCACTCATTTTCCTATTAAGCTGAGAAATTGTTGTCAGTTTGCTAAATAAACAAGGTATTTCCAAGCACACACAAGCACTGGCAGAGAGAAAAAAATAAACTATATCATATAGTGTATGTTTTTTTAGATAAAAATATTTAAATTACATCTCTTTTATTAGTTTTGTCAATTAATTAGCTCCCTGCCTGTTCTGAAGTTGTTCTTTTTATTATTGAAAACATATTTTTCCAAAGTCTCTGTTGTTTCGTGCGTGGAGCACTGGGTGTGGGGAATGGGGAATGAATCTTGGAACACTGGAAAAAAAATTTAAGTAACAATAAAAAAATATTTTAAAAATATGTAACAGTGAAATGCCTTCATGGTGTGGAAGAAACCCAGTTTAAAGCAGATTTCTTTCTTTTAAAAAAAATATATATTTTTCTTTTTATATGACCTAGCCCACTACCTCATATACAAATTCACAAACCAAACTAATTATCAATGATAAGTTTTTATTGTTCAAAGTGTTAATCACAATTAGCATCTCCAAAGAACTATTTCCTATTTTTAAAAAATGTATTAAAACATGTGAAACGAATTCTCTAAAAAATATATCCTTCAACTTGTTGTGTTTGATTGATTTGTAGAGTTGTTCATGCATTCTGTTTAACTAGAGAGCACTAGAATAATCCTTATTCCCACCACAATTTTCCAGGGCAGTGTCTAGTTTAAACCAGTTAAGTATTAGAAATGCAGGTGGAAGTACATAAATCAAACTTCAACCTCTTGCATTTATGGAATTATAAAATAGAAAATGAGCAATAATTAGTGCTTTATACAAGGATTAAAATAAAATATTTTATCACTGCTATTTAATTTGTATGTAACTTACATGGTATTTGTAATTATTCCTAAATTTTGAAAGAAAATAACAGCATTATTTTACTTATCATGAGCAGTTTATGTTGGTATTTTTTTCTGTAGTTTACATGAGCAAGAATCAACCACAATGAAAGGCAAACATATTCACCAGAAAATAATATTTAATTTTGTAGGCAGAGAGATTAATATAAAATAATCGCATGTTAATTCAAACAAAGAGATAAAGCGTGAATATTTTACTAATGTAATCTGTAGGCGCTATCACATATATCTAAACATAAGGTCATATCTATGCCTTGGATAGTAAAGATTTCTCATAAACTTTTTATACCCTATAATTTATAAAATGTGTGTCCAACTAATCCTACCTCACAAACATTTATGAATATTATCATAGCCAAGATGATTAGATTGAAACTTGGGACATATTTATTAGTTTCCAATTATCTAAAAGGAATGAAGACATCTCCACAAGAAATCTAAGGGGAGGGTGTCTCTAAGGAGAAATAGGAGAGATGAAAAAACATTCAAAAGAACCTACAAAACACCAGTTGGCCTTGTCTTTATCCTTTCATTAAATATAAGCTTATTGTTTTAAGCATGATGATAAACAACCGTTAGAGTTGTCACACTAAAAAAACTGTTCATTTCAAGACAATCACGTAGACAATCAGCAAATCATGCTGTAAACTAGCAGAATATTTTGGAGCATACAATAATAATAATAATACATGCCAAGATACCAATAACAGGTGCCAAGATAATTCCTTTTGAGGTTTTTTGGGGTTATTTCACAACATGTGACTCTATTACTGGGAGAACAGCATATGGATACAGCATATGCTTATTTTACAAGCATCTGTGTTCAATATTAAGGAAAGAAATAGAATTTCTGCTTAATATTATGATTTGAGAATGAATATTTTCTTCAGTGATTTGAGAATGTACACTGAAGTTCAACTTTTTTGAAATATTAATAATCATTATAACACCTATCATTTATTGCACATTTACTATGCATGAAGTAATGTGCTGTCATATATACATTATTTAATTAATCATCATAATAGGCAAAGTACACATAACTATGAATGTTTTTGGTGTTGAAAAAAACGAGAATTAGGGAAATCAGTTTACATGCTCATATTCATGACGGTTCAGAAAGTGTAGAGGCAGAACTGCAATTAGATCTTAAATTCCAAAGTGCAGTTTGTTAACCATTATGAAATATTTCTTTTTTTTTTTTTAAGATTTTATTTATTTGACAGAGAGAAACATAGCGAGAGAGGGAACACAAGCAGGGGGAGTGAGAGAGGGAGAAGCAGGCTTCCCGCGGAGCAGGAAGCCCGATGTGGGACTCCATCCCCAGTCTCCGGGATCATGACCTGAGCCAAAGGCAGTCGCTTAACCAACTGAGCCACCCAGGCGCCCCCATTATGAAATATTTCTAACTAAGTAAATGGATAGTTGGTGGCAGGCAGATGATGATAACTAAATAGAAAGAAAGATGATAGAGATGGATGATAGATGATATATAGATGATAGATATAAATAGATTAGATGATAGATGATAGATAGATATATAGATAATAGATAGATATAGATAGATGATAGATGATAGATAGGTAGATAGATAGATAGATTATAGATAGATATAGATAGATGATAAATAGATAGATGATAGATAGATAGATGATAGAAGAAAGAGGTATTTAATTTATAAAATTACCAACAATCTAATAACTGATACCATACCTAGGATGTAAGTGCTGAACTTTTTTTGAATGAATAAATATATGATTGAAAATTTGACATTCTTATATCATAAAGGCAAAAGCTTTTTCAAGAAATGAAAAGGTATCTTTGAGTATCTTTAAAATAAAATTTTGATTTTTCTACCATATTTTATATATTTTTAACTTTAAAGGACTATGTTACAGAGAAAAAAAATACAATTGAATAGAAATAGAAATAAATGAAGTAACAGTATTTCACACTGAACAAACCATAAAGGTAAAAATCAAAGACAGAGGAATAATTAGTGTGTAACTCTTTAAAATGCCATGCTCTGATCACTGACTGTCCGTGAGCTTTATTCTAAAGAGTAAAAATGACAAATCATTAAAATTAAACAAATAATTTAACTTTAGTTTGTTATTGATGGTACTGATAGAGTATTTCTGATTTCATTTTACACAAATTTTGCCATTGAGCAAATTAGTAAATTTTTGGTGTTTACAACTAGGAATCTGTTGAGAAAAGGGGAGGAAGGAGAATCAAATATGAATGAGAAAATAGTTCAGAGTAATGGATTAGAATTAGAGGCAGCAATGTCACCTAGTGATTTCTTAATGAATTTTTTTCCTAACATTGTCCTTTGAAAGATCCTAGAAAGCTTTTGACAGCATTACTATGCCTCAAACCAAGAGGAACATTCCAAAGTAACAGAGAGGCCAAGATTTTCTACCGATCCCTTCTTATTTTTCTGACTTCTGGATACTAGATGGGTCCAAGGTTCAGTCTATGGATCTGTCCTCTCTTCTTTCTATACTTATTCCCAAAGTCCTTTTATTCAGTCTCGTGTTTTAAAACTCCATCTATTTGCTGGAATGATTGTTTTTCCAGTTAAAATCACCCTTATTTTTATTTTGATTTTCACTATTTTAGTAGGCAAAGATGTTGAGGTTAAACTCTTAGCATATGAGAAACTAGAACGTCAGTTCATGATATGCTGGGTTTTTTCAAAGTTTTCAACTTGATTTAATAGAGTAACATATTGATAAAAATTAGCATTTTAGGGCGCCAGGGTGTCTCAGTGGGTTAAAGCCTCTGCTTTTGGCTCAGGGCATTATATCAGGGTCCTGGGATTGAGGCCCGCATCAGGCTCTCTGCTCAGCAGGGAGCTTGCTTCCTCCTCTCTCTTTGCCTGCCTCTCTGCCTACTTGAGATCTCTCTCTGTCTGTCAAATAAATAAATAAAATCTTTTTTAAAAATTAGCATTTTATCTAAGAGGTGCAAACATATCACCACAGGTTTTTCTACCTAGATTGTATCTTTCTCAGTCCCTAAAATGGCATTAAAATAACTGTCTAATCATTTGGGGGGAAATTCTATATCCTCATCCTCATACCAACTATAATCCAACAGTACAGATACTAATATGAAAAAGTCATAGTTATTGGAAGAAATATAAGTAAATATATGACAAGATCAGAGTAAGTAAAGCCTCTCAAGTAATGGTAACAGATATGTATTTTACCACAGAGTAACCAACTTTTCTGTATAATACCACCCCCCAAATTATATTAAACGTTAAATAACAAATCACTAAATAGGATTTGTAACATATAAGACTTGCAAAGACTTAATATCCTGAATATATGCATATATTTTGGAAAAGGATAAGGAATCACTTTTATTCAAAAATAATGAAAGGAGTGTAATATTATGTTCATAAATAAAGCATAAATTGCCAATAAAAAATTCCAAAATTGCTGTATATCATTAACAACCAAAAAAAGTGAATTAAAATGAGCAAAAGGACAAAATATTATTTGGATCATCATATTGGCAAAGACTTACTACACTGATAATGCATCTTGTACTATTAATGCATATTCTGATCTCCAAGGATGCTATTCCAATTCCCAGATGCATGAGCTGGCTTTTTTTTTGTTTTATTTTTCTATATTAATTACAGTTTACATTCATTAGTGACTTTGAAGTAGGGTCACCAAAGACACTCTTTTTTAATTCAGTTGATCTTATCTATATAATAGGTTGAACATGTAAAGCATCCTCATTCATATCTTGGTGAGACTTTAAGAAACCCTCCCCATGCTAAAATTGTTTGGTCAAACCAACAACTTTTCAAAAAACAAAGAGAATTTCTAGTTTTCCTTTGCCTGTTTACTAGTCTTTCTCTCAAATAAATAATCATATTATACAGAAATACTTCCTTTTTAATTTGGACAGGTATTATAATTCATGATAAATGTTAGACCTAGAGATATAAAAATTTATATAGCTTGTGTATGCATTTCCACTGCTACCTTCGAGAGAAAGTTAAGTGAGAAAGTGAGACTACATTATTACCATGTCACTACTGATAGTTATTTACCTTGAGTTCTACTAAGGATGAAAACTGGAGCCTATAAAACACCAAAGTGTAAGTATGTTCATATTTCTCAAATCAATTACTTTGTTATGAAATTTGGAAAAATAATTAAAATATTTCTTGTCACTTTCCTAAGTGTGTGTATAATTTATCTAGCTATCTATCCTTCATCTATCTACATATATATATATACAAACACATGTTAATATATGTATTTTTAAAAATTTAGATAGTTCATAAGGATATGAGAAATTAATTTCATTTCTAAAATGTCATTTCTTTTTCAAGAATATTAATCATGGAAGCAAATGAAGAAGTTTCTAAGCTTGCTTTATGAATTGGTTAAATATGTGAACAATAAAATGGTTAAACTTGATAGGCATAGAATGCAATATCTACTGCCCTAATTGCCAACATATGTGCACACACACACACACACACACACACACACACTGTAAATTGTACAATTACATCTTTTCAACCTCATAAAACTTGGTTGACCTAAGAAAATCTTTTTTTAAACAAATACTTTTTACTGTCTAGTTAAAATTAAACAAAAATTAGTAAGTTACATCTGCAATATAATTGGTTTGTCAGAATGTTTCTGAGGCATGTTGCTGAAGAAAGTAACTAGGAGGGCAAAAGGCTGCTTTGCATCCTGAGATAATACCCAGGATCAGCAGGGACTTTTGTTCGAGATTACAACAGGGAATGAAGAGAAGATGACTGTAAGAAGAAAGGAAGGTGGGCTCCGGGTAACAGTTCCATGTTTCTCATGTGAGCTAATGCAGATATTTTCAAGCGTGCATCTGCAGAACATTTAAACAGGTTTTTTGTCTGTCTTTTTGTTTGTTTGTTTTGTCCATGAGTGTATTTCAGTGTTTGTTCTCTTTGATAGTGTCTAGAAATTCAGAATGCTACCTTTTGTTACAAAGTTTCCATCTGAGACCATTCTGTCAAACAAGGAATCCAACAACAAGCTTTGGTTGAAACTAGCCATCTAATACCACACCATCCAACAGAAATGTTAATTCCAGTCTACCTGGATTACAGTCTAAGAAGTTTGCCCTATATACTGTCAGTAAAATCGAAGAGTAGTATCCCACATAATTAAGGAATTTTCTCATAACAGGTTCAGGTAAATATAATACAATAGAAAATTATCCCTACCTCATATCTAGAACTTTTTAAAGACTTCATTACCTTGTACTTATTTTTCATAATCTCTATTTGTTCATATGGTCTATAATAGAATCTAAATGAAAAATCCTGTAGAGTTGTGACCAGTAGAGCTAACGAAATGCCCTGCGGGAGAGACTATATTCTAATACTCAAAAATTAAGGCACCGAAGTGTCAGGGGAGCATGATACAAATTCTTATATTAAAGGAAGAGCCTTTAACATTGGTGAAGTATCTTCTATATAAACCACAGGAATTAAAGCACTCTTTTGTTTTTGTTTTTTTAAAGATTTTATTTATTTATTTGACACAGAGAAACACAGCTAGAGAGGGAACACAAGCAAGGAGAATGAGAGAGAGAGTAAGAGAGTAGGGAGAGAGAGAAAGAAAGAGAGAGAGAGAGAAACAGGCTTCCCGTCGAGCAGGAAGCCTAATGCGGGGCATGATCTCTGGACACCTGGATCATGATCTGAGCTGAAGACAGACACTTAATGACTAAGGCACCCAGGTACTTTTTTAAATTATTTTTTTTATTATTTCTAAATTTTTTTTTCCTGTGTTCCAAGATTCATTCCCCATTCCCCACACCCAGTGCTCCATGCTTTAGGTGTTCCCAGTACCCACCACCAGGGTCTCCCATCCCTCCACCCCCCTCCCTCCAAGTCCCTCAGTTTGTCTCTGTTGTTTCGTCTCCCTCCCTAGATTACCCGAGGACAGTGGGAGAAGGAAAGTAAATGGGAACCAGGTACTTTTTTTAAGTATAATCCTGAAATAGAAGTAAAGAATGTATTCTGGTCTTTATAAATATCTATGTTTTTAATTAATATACTGAGAAACTATTTTATTCCAGGAAATGTGATGACATGAGTCTACTACTGAGAATAGATGGGCCCTCATCTCAAGAATATCACAGTCTAATTGGGTGACAAACAGTAAATAAGCAATTCAATATAGCTCTGATGTAGGGATGATGGATATAGGAACACAGTGGAGATATAGCCAGCCTAGTCTACAGAAACTGAGATATTATCTCAGAACTTATTCTAGATTCAATGAGGAAAATGTATTAAAATGATCGAAACAGGAGACAGATACTCCAGTTACAGTATGAAGGTTTCATATTGAGAATGAGATCAAAGTGATCTGAAATACAGTAGAAGCAGGTGGAATGAAAAAGATGGACTTTTTTGTAATACATTAAAGATGTAAAGTCTAAACAAATTGGCCTTATCCAGATGCGGGCAATAGAGTGAAAGGGGGCCTTCTTAAGGAACAGTAATAATAATGAATTAAGCAAGAGTGGTGTTAGTAAATTAGTGGATAAAGATGCCAGATTTCAGGAGCCTGAGTAAGGAATGAAAGAGGGGTAGAGAAGAGATGAAAATATATATGTTAACTAGGATAATTCACTGAAGTGGCATGGTCTTTGGAAATTCAGTGACTGGATGTTTTCCTGAACTATTTTAATGAATACAACCTGTGCCAAGAATGGGTTTGGTGCATTACTAAGAAATGTAGAAATAAGGCAGTATTAGGGAATACTAAAGTGTCAGATGAAATGGTATTAGGTTCTGCCTTTTTTTTGAATTGTTAAATTTTGCAATAGTTTAACATTATAGAAAAGTGAACAAATTATAAGGGCACAGTTCTAGGCACAGAAATAGAACATGAACTGTATCATCTAAGCCATATATATACCTGGACCAGTTCCATACACCCCTCACACCCTCCCTGAATAGAGATACTATCCTGATTTCTAACTCCATATATTAGTTTCACTTCTTTTTGAAATGTATGTAAATGAAATCATATTCTACATATTCTTCTGTGTCTTGCTTCTTCACTCAAAATTATGCTTGGGAGAACTTTTCATGCTATTGAATATAGCAATATTATTTTTATCTTCACTGTTATATCCTCCCATTTTATGAATATATCACAATTTAAAAACTGATTCTATCACTGATGGACTTTTTGATGTCTCAAGTTCTTTGTATTCTTGCAAATAATGAGGCTAGAACTTTCTTAAACATGCATATATTTGTGTACATGTGTACACATTTTGATTGGGTAAATACCTAGGATTATAATTTCCTGTTTCAAATATATCTGGACATCAGTTTAATAAATACATTCAAAAAGTTTTTATAGTGTTTATAGGAATGCACACTCTAATCTTCAAGATACATGGGAAGGATGATCCATCTATTTAATGTCCATTTTCTCATGATCGTGCAGTAGTTGTGAAAATAATGTGCTTTTCCCTAAGTACTAGAAAGTTCACATTCCATATGTTCATTAACCTTTAAATAGGCTCTTTAATGAAGGAATTAGTCTAACTTTTATTAGGTTAAGGATTTTCTTTTATTATTTGATTATAGTAGATTTTATAAATTCTGGTTACAGTCCTTGACCATTATTGCAAATACCTTCTCACACTCTGTGACTTGCCGTATTTAAGCCACTTTTAGGACACGAGCATGGCTCAATCAGTTATGCATCTCAGCTCAGGTCTTGACCTCAGGGTCATGGCAAGCCCCATGTGGTTTTCCATGCTGGGCATGGAGCCTACTTTAAAAATAAACCACTTTTATTAAAGTATAACTTACATAAAATAAAGTGCACTTATTTTAAGTGTAGCATTCCATCAAGTCTTGACAAATGTATGTATACAACTTTATAACTACTAGTATAATCAAAATACACAAATTTCAATTACTTCTAAATGTTTGTGTTCTTTCCCAGTTAATCCTTCATAACACATTTGGTTTGTCTTTTCTAAATAAATTAAATCTTTAATATGATTTTCCCTTTAATATGTACATATTTTCCCTGGGCATTCTACTTTGATATTTATCCACATTATCAAAGAGATGAATTCTTTATTCCTTTATTGCTATGAAATATTGCATATATAAATATACCACTCTTTATCACTTCTCAGTGATCACTCATATTCCTCTTTTGATTATTATGAATTAAAGTTGCAATTATCAACTCTTTCTCAAAATATAGACTTTTTTTCCTCTTAGGTGAAGCCTGAGGGATGGATTTGCCATGCTATTTCACAGATACATTATTAATTTTATAAGAAACTGAAAAACTTTGAAAAATGTTGGTGGAATTTTGATCAGGATGGCATTGAAAGTATAGATTGCTCTGGGCAGTATAGATATTCTAACAATGTTTATTTTTCTGATTCATGAGCATGGAATACTCTTCCATCTTCTTGTGTCTTCTTCAATTTCTTTCATGAGTGTTCTGTAGTTCCTTGAGTACAGAGCCTTAACTTCTTTGGTTAGGTTTATTTCTAGGTATCTTATGGGTTTTGGTGCAATAGTAAATGGAATTGATTTTCTGATTTTCCCTTGCTATATTTTCATTGTTAGTGTGTAAGAATGCCACTGATTTCTGTGCATTGATTTTGTATCCTGCCACATTACTGAATTGTTGTATGAGTTCTAGTAATTTGAGGGTAGAGTCTTTTGGGTTTTCCATATAAAGTATCATGTCATCTGTGAAGAGAGAGTGTGATTTCTTCTTTGCCAATTTGAATACCTTTTATTTCTTTTTGTTGTCTGATTTCTGTTGCTAGGACTTTTTTTTAAGATTTTATTTATTTGACAGAGAGAAATTCAGCCAGAGAGGGAACAGAAGCAGTAGGAGGGAGAGAGGGAGAGGCAGGCTTTTTGCTGAACAGGCAGCCTGATGCGGGGCTTGATCCCGGGACTCGGGGATCATGACTTGAGCTGAAGGCAGAGGCTTAACCACTGAGCCACCCAGGCACCCCTGTTGCTAGGACTTTTAACACTATGTTGAACAATAGTGGTGAGAGTGAGCATCCTTCTCTTGTTCCTGAACTTAATGGGAAGGCTGTCAGTTTTTTCCCCATTGAGAATGATATTCACGGTGGGTTTTTTGTAGATAGATTTTATGAGGTTGTGGAATGTTCCCTCTACCCCTATACTTTGAAGAGTTTTAATCAGGAACAGATGGTATATTTTGTCAAATGCTTTTTCTGCATCAATTGAGAGGACCATGTGGTTCTCCTCTCTTCTCTTATTGATTAGTTCTATCAAACTGATTGATTTGCAAATGTTGAACCACCCTTGCATCCCAAAGATAAATCCCACCTGGTCATGGTGGATAATCTTTTTCATGTACTGTTGGATACTAATAGCTAGGATCTTGTTAAGAATTTTGGCATCCATAATCATCAGGCATATTGGTCTGAAATTCTCCTATTTGCTGGGGTCTGGTTTAGGGATTAAAGTAATGCTGGCTTCATAGAGTCTGGAAGTTTTCCTTCCGTTTCTATTCTTTGAAGCAGCTTCAGGAGAATAAGTATTATTTCTTCTTTGAATGTTGGTTTATTCCCCAAGGAATTCATCAGATCCCGGGCTCTTGTTTTGGGGGAGGTTTTTGATCACTGCTTCAATCTCCTTACTAGATATTGGTCTATTCAGATTGTCAATTTCTTCCTGTTTCAGTCTTGGAAGTTTATAGGTTTCCAGTAATACATCCATATCTTCTAGGTTGTTTAACTTATTGGTATATAACTGTTGATAGTAATTTCTGATGATTATATCTATTTCCTTGGTGTTAGTCGTGATCTCTTCCCTTTCATTCATAATTTTAATAATTTGGGTCCTCTCCCTTTTCCTTTGGATTAGTTTGGCCAATGGTTTATCAATATATTTTTTTAATATTTTATTTATTTATTTGACAGAAAGAGATCACAATTAGGCAGAGAAGCAGGCGGGAGGGTGGGGGGGAAGCAGGCTCCCCACTGAGCAGAGAGCCCAATACAGGCCTTGATCCCAGGACCTTGAGATCATGACCTGAGCCAAAGGCAGAGGCTTTAACCAACTGAGCCACCTAGGTACCCAGTTTATCGATATTATTAATTTTTTCAAAGAACCAGCTTCTAGTTTCGTTGATGTGTTCTACTGTATCTCTAGTTTCTAATTTGTTGATCTCTGCTCTAATTTAATTATTTCCCATCTTGTATGGGGGACTGGTTTAATTTGTTGTTGATTTTCCAGTTCTTTAAGGTGGAAAGAGAGCTGATTTATTCGGGATTGTTCAATTTTTTTGAGTGAGGCTTAGATGGCTATGTATCCTTTAGGACTGCCTTTGCTGTATCCCATAGGCTTTGGATCAATGTATTTTCATTCTCATTGGTTTCCATAAACAATCCTAAAATTTATATGAAACCAGAAAAGACCCTGAATTGCTAAGGAATTGTTAAGAAAGAAAAACAAAACTGGGCATCACAATGCCTGATTTCAAGCTTTATTACAAAGCTGTGATCACCAAGACAGCTTGGTACTGGTACAAAAACAGACAAATAGACCAATGGAACAGAGTAGAGAGTCTAGATATGGACCCACAACTCTATGGCAAAATCATCTTTAACAAGGCAGGAAAAAATATTCAGTGAAAAAAAGGCAGTCTCTTCAATAAATGGTGCTGGGAAAATTGGACAGTTACATATAGAAGAATGAAACTAGACCATTCTCTTATGCCACACACAAAGATAAACTCGACATAGATAAAAGACCTCAACGTGAGGCAGAATCCTAGAAGAGAACTTAGGCAGAAACCTCTTTGACATTACCCCAGCACCTTCTTTCAAGGCACAACTCCAAAGGAAAAGAAAACAAAGGCAAAAATGAACTTTTGGGACTTCATCCAAATAAAAAGCTTCTGCACAACCAAGGAAACAGTCAACAAAACAAAGAGGCAACCCACGGATGGGAGAAGATATTCGCAAATGACATTACAGACAAAGGGCTGGTATAGAAGATCTATAAAGAACGCCTCAAACTCAATGACCAAAATAAAGATCATCACATCAAAAAATGGGCAGGAGACATGAAGAGGCACTTCTGCATAGAAGACATATAAATGGCTAAAACACACATGAAAAAATGTTTGTCATCATTAACTATCAGGGAAATTCAAATCAAAACCACTCTAAGATACCACCTTAAACCAGTCAGAATGGCCAGAATTAACAGGACAGGAAACAACAAGTGTTGAAGAGGCTGTGGAGAAAGGGGAACCCTCTTACACTGTTGGTGGAAATGCAAGTTGGTTGTGCCACTTCGGAAAACAGTGTGCAGATTCCTTTTAAAATTAAAAATAGAGTTACACTATGGCCCTGCAATTGCACTTCTGGGTATTTACCCCAAAGATACAGAGGTAGTGAAAAGAAGGGTCATATGTACTCCAATGTTCATTGCAGCAATGGCCACAATGGCCAAACTGTGGAAAGAGCCAAGGTGCTGTTCAACAGATGATTGGTAGAGATGATGTGGTACATATATACAATGGAATACTACACCTCTATCAGAAAGGATGAATATCCAACTTTTGTAGCAACATGGACTGGACTGGAAGAGATTATGTTGAGTGAAATAAGCCAAGTAGAGAAAGTCAAGTATCACATGGTTCCTCTTACTTGCGGTACATGAGGGGTAACCTGGAGGACAGTGGGAGAAGGAAATTAAATGGGAAGCAGGGCAATCCAGGGAGAGAAACGAAACAACAGAGACTTTGGACATAGAAACAAACTGAGGGACTCAGAGGGATGGGGGTGGAGGGATGGGAGAGCCTGGTGGTGGGTACTGGGGGCACCTGTGCGTGGAGCACTGGGTGTGGGTAATGGGGAATGAATCTTGGAACACTGGAAAAAATTTTAAGTAACAATAAAAAAAAATCTGTCTAAGGTTTTTTTGTTTTGTCACATTGCTTTAGTTATGGTTTTCTTTAAATAAGTCTTGTTATCCAGTAGTGCAAATTCCCAGCATCCTTCATGTTCTTCTAATATGACCTTCTGTTTTGACCCTTGCATTCTTTCTAAATCTTACAGGAGTTTTTAAATTCTCAAAAAATGGAATAGGATGCATTCCCTACTCTTATTTTCTCAAGGAGATTGTGTAGAATTCATAACATTTCATGTTTAAATATCTAGTCTTGGAAATTTTGCTTTCAAATGTTTTTTAACTACAAATTCAATTTCTTTAGTAGTTGTAGGATTTTCAGGTTATGTATTTCATATTGGATGTGTTTTTGTAATTTGTTGACTTTGAGAAATTCATCTATTTCATTTGAGTTGTCTAAAATATTTGTATTAATGACTCATAGTATCTTCTTACCATCCTTTCAATATCTGAGATCTGGGGTGACAGATTTCATTTCTGATTTTTCTATAGGAAGTGCATTTTCCCTATCTGGGTTTTAGTTGTTTTTGTTTCATTTGTCAATCTGGTTAGAAGTTCATCAATATTAATCTCTAAAGAATCAGCTTGTGGCTAAATTAATTTTCTCTTTTGTACTTTTGTTTCTAACTTTATTAATTTCCAGTCCTTATCTTTGCTTCCCTTTCATCCTTTGGGTGTATTTCATTCTTTTTTTCTAGGTTTTTTTAAGACTTTCCTTATTTATTTAAGAGAGAGCACAGAGGGGAGAGGCAGAGGGAGAGTAGAAGCAGACTCCCTACTGAGCAGGGAGCCCAACACAGGGTTCAATTCCAGGGTCCTGGGATCCTGACCAAAGTGAAAGGCAGATACTTAACTGACTGAGCCACCCAGCCCCCTTTTTTCTAGTTTTTCTTGTCAAAGATTTTATATTTGATTTGAAACTTTTCTCTTTTCTAA
>PITA01028147.1:0-19820 GCA_004023965.1 Spilogale gracilis
TACATATATACAATGGAGTACTATGCCTCCATCAGAAAGGATGAATATCCAACTTTTGTAGCAACATGGACTGGACTGGAAGAGATTATGCTGAGTGAAATAAGCCAAGAAGAGAAAGTCAAGTATCGCATGGTTTCACCTACTTGCGGTGCATGAGGGGTAAACTGGAGGACAGTGGGAGAAGGAAAGTAAATGGGAACTATGGTAATCTAGGGAGGGAAACGAAACAACAGAGACTTTGGACACAGAAACAAACTGAGGGACTTGGAGGGAGGTGGGTGGAGGGATGGGATAGCCTGGTGGTGTGTACTGGGGCCACCAAAAGCGTGGAGCACTGGGAAGTGGGGAATGGGGAATGAATCTGCCACACTGGAAAAAAAAAAATTAGTGACAATAAGAAAAAAAAAAAAGAAGATATACAGTTGACCAACAGGCACATGGAAAGATGCTCAACATCACTAATCATCAGGGAATAGCAAGTCAAAACCATCATGAGATATCACCTCACATCAATCCGAATCACTAGTATCAAAAAGGCAAGGGTTGGGGCGCCTGGGTGGCTCAGTTGGTTAAGCGACTGCCTTCGGCTCAGGTCATGATCCCGGGGACCCCGGATCGAGCCCCACATGGGGTCCCTGCTTGGCGGGAGGCCTGCTTCTCCCTCTCTCACTTCCCCTGCTTGTGTTCCCTCTCTGAGCTGTGTTTCTCTCTGTCAAATAAAATCTTAAAAAAAAAAAAAAAGAGGCAAGCGTTGTTGAGTGGTAGTGAGGATATGGAGAAAAGAGAACCCTTGTGCCCTGGTGGTAGGAATGTAAACTGGTGCAGCCACTGTGGAAAACAGTATGGAGGTTCCTCAAAAAATTAAAAAACGAAATGCCATATGACTCAGTAATTCATTTCATAAAAGTTACCCAAAGAAAACAAAAACACTAATTTGAAAAGATATATACATCACTGAGTTAATTGCAGCATTATTTACAGTAACTGAGGTATGGAAGCAAACCAAATATTCATTGACAGATGAATGGATAAAGAGGAGGTAGTGTGTGTATATGTATATAGTATATATTATATAATATAGTATAGTACTATAATATAATATATATATTATATAATATAGTATAGTACTGTATATACATATTTACAAATAGTATGTTATATATGTATATATGAATATAACATATACAAGTTGTATATACATACAATAACATGGATGGAACTATAGGGTATTATGCTAAGTGAAATAATTCAGCCTGAAAAAAACAAATACCATATGATCCATATGATATTATTTATGCATGGAATCTAAAAAAAAATAAAAAAACAGAAACAGACCCATAAATGCAGAGAACAAAGTAGTGCTGATAGGTAGTGGAGCAAAGTGAGGGGAGTTATGGGCAAAATAGGCAAAGGATATTAAGTGATACAAAATTCCAGGTGTAAAATAAATAAGTCAGGGCTCCTGGGTGGCTTACTCATTGAGTGTCTGCCTTCAGCTGGAATCAAGCCCCATATTGGGCTTCCTGCTCAGGGAAGAGGCTGCTTGTCCCTCTCCCACTCCCCCTGCTTGTGTTCCCTCTCTCGCTGTATCTCTCTTTGTCAAATAAACAAAACAAAATCCAAATAAATAAATAAATAAATAAATAAATAAATAAGTCATGCATATGAAATATACAGCATAAGGAATATAGTCAATAATATTGAAATAAATGGTGACAGATGGTAACTAGGCTTATCATGGGGATTATTTCATAATGGATAAAATTTTGAATCACTATGATATATACCTGAAACTAATAGGATATTGTATGTCAACTGTACTTTATTTTTTTAATTTTTAAAAGATTTTATTTATTTATTTGACAGAGAGAAATACAGCCAGAGAGGGAACACAAGCAGAGGGAGTGAGAGAGGGAGAAGCAGGCTTCCCGCTGAGCAGGGAGCCCGATGTGGGGCTCAATCCCAGGTCTCTGGGATCATGACCCGAGCCGAAGGCAGTCGCTTAACCAACTGAGCCACCCAGGCGCCCCAACTATACTTTCATAATAATAAAAATGACTACTTTTTCTTTTCAAAGTATAGCATCCATCAGTTCAGATTGTAAGTCATTTTATAATACTTTTTTAAAATTGAGGCTTGAGTTATATGTATCTTGAAATAGATTGAATATTACTCTTCTTAAATCCAGAGAACTTTTGTTTTTATGTTATCTATGTGTTATGGAGTAAAATGCCATACATAGCCTCAGTTTTCAGAAATTCACAGTCTTGGGCAGTAGGAGGGAACAGGAGACTTATAAATATATAGCCATCTATAACATAAGTTTCTTAATATTCTTTATTAAAAGAGAGAGTTATGTATAAGGACATAATAGAACAGTGAACCTCAAGAGGGCATTTTACCTCTATGTCCCTACTATCCAGGAAATTTCCTGTCACATGGAAGACATTACACATGGTACATAGTTCTTCATTCAGATAGCATTTGTTGACAATAGGGACAAATGTCAAGCATATTTTAGCTTGCTTACAATAATATTTGTATATTGTTAACATGAACACAAATAATCATAAGTATTGAAAGTAGGCACAAATATCAGTCAATGATTAACAGGCATATAAATAAGAATGTTTGCTGTCACATGGACACACTTACCAGGGGATCTCCCACACTCCACAACTGGTTGGTGAGAAAATCTAAACACTTTTTTTTTTTTTAGGAACAAGGTGAATTGATGAGTTTTTCAGGGCTACTTACCTGGAGAGAGATGAAAAGATCCACAGTTACAAAAATCATGCCTTTATTTACAAATGTTTCTTTTTTCCTTTTATTTTTCATGAAATAAGCTTGTTTACCCCTTCACAAATATCTTTGATATTAGTGTCTTTTTTTTTTTATTCATCAAAGTTGTGTTTGGTGATCCATCATCTGTAGGATTTTGCCTTTGTTTCTATTTTTCTTGGATAATCTTTGAGTTTGTGCTTTTATTGTTAGACACTTTATTCTAGGGCACAGATATCCATTCTCATTGTTTTAAAGGAGTTTTCAATGCATTTGGTCCTATTGGTGTATATTTGTGATTTCTGTAACTTGACTACTTATTCTGATTTTAGGTCCTATCTCAAGAATAAGATGAATAATAGCTAAATTCATATTAAATTTCTTTTCTTTCTTCTATCTTTCTTTTTTAAAACTAGTTCCAACAGGAAGACTCTATAAACACCCAATAATGTCACTGATTAAACAATTTTCAAGCTAAGCTGTCTTCAATACACTTTTCAAAATAAAGAGAGAACTGTAATACCGAAGGCTTCATAAGGATTTTAGTATCAGAAGATTTCCACCTTTTTTTTTTTAACATTTGTTTATTTAATTGGGAGAGAGAGAGCACATGAGTGGGAGGAGGGGCAAGTGAGAGGGAGAGGGAAAGAATTTCAAGCAGACTCCTCCCAGAGTCAGAACCCAATTTGGCGCTTGAGCTCATGGCCCTGAGATCATGACTTGAGCCAAAATCAAGAGTTGGAGGCTCAATCCACTGAGCCACCTAGATACTCCCAGATGATTTCCTTTTTACAACAAAATAATTTGGGGGAAAATTGTTTTATTTTAAGATTTAATATATTTTGTTTGGGAAGATAACAATTAAAATTGGCCTTAGAATGTAGATTAGGCAGGAATTTTTCAGGTAGGTAAGAGGCAGTTTCAAGAACAGAGGTTTGTAAATCTTTGTTCTGTTGAGTTGTGGACTTAATCAAACCTGGGAGTCATGGGGCACTGTATCAAACTTAAAGTGTAGTTAGGGACAGTGTGAAAGGTTTTAAAGTTTGTAATCATTGGCTAGCTTTATCGATTATTTTTAAGTATGAACAATGGGAAATATGTGCAATACCTTATTACAAACTCTAGACTATAAGCTCCTTAAAAGAAAGAACTTCTCTAATGTATCGCTGATGAACTGATGAATTAATTAGCTGGATATTTTTGTGACCTCATTCTTTGTTATTATTTCTTTCTTTGTTGCTCTGACAAAGTTCTAAATATTAGAGACACCTATTTCCCCCAAACTTGAAACCTACCATACTCACATCAGTAGAAAATAAAATGCATGCCCAGTATCTTCTTCTCTTTTAAAGCCTTTCTGCCCAAAATCTGTGTGCTCAATCAGGGATGTTAATTGCACAAGAATAGGAAAATGACATTCTCCTGAGCTGATTTCCCATTAGATCTTAGTGAGAATGAATGGAAAGGGTGGAGAATGACCTAAAAATGTAGATTAGATTTGTCTAGAAAGGTAATAAACTTCTAAATGAACATAAGCTAAATTCAGATTCCTAATAAAAATGGAAACAAGCCAGTTTCCCACTCTCATTACCAAATTTTTGTATGACTCCCATCTTCACTCATTTCATGCTGCAAGATGTCTATTCTGACATACCTTGGCAACTACTGATTTAAAAAAAATGTTCTCTAAATTTTATATATTCTTCCATAGGAAATTTAGAACAACCTGTATTCTTTATATGTTTGATTCGTTTTTAAAGCACCTATTTCTATAACTGATATGGTATGTGATGAATTTACATATATTTAAGAAAATTAATAATTATGCTTATAATTTCTAATATGTTTACTATAACTCTAATCAATGTAAAATAGACTATTTCTCATATTCTTTTTTTTTTTTTTTAATATTTTATTTATTTGATGGAGAGAAACACAGCCAGAGAGGGAACACAAGCAGGGGAAGTGAGAGAGGGAGAAGCAGGCCTCCCGCCGAGCAGGGAGCCTGATGTGGGACTTGATCCCGGGTCTCCGGGATCATGACCTGAGCCGAAGGCAGTGGCTTAACCAACTGAGCCACCCAGGCGCCCCTATTTCTCATATTCTAAATGTTTAAGGAATCTAGTAAGAATAAAACTTAATTAGATGTTTGGGTTAATGTTTGTAAGTAATAAAATATTCTTCCAAATGATTTTAATAGAACTTCATATATTAATATCTTTAAAGAATATATTTAAAAATACTGCAATATATACTAATAAAAATAATATTTCAGTAAAACTACAATTAACAGCTTATATTATTTAAGCAATACTTAACATAGGATGCACTAAATTACTAATACAACCACCTAATATGGATAGTACCATACAGTTTATTGTTCATGAGAATTAAAATTCAGTTTTGTACAAAAAGACATAAAAGTTAAGGTCCAGACATATTTTATTATAACTGATTTAGCACTTAGGATGACTTTCCCACAAGGCTTTGCTGGTTCTTGCAGAGGAGTTATTAACATAGACTTATATGCTATTGTATGTTCCATATGACTGTGACCTGTTTCTTTTTTTTTTAAAGATTTTATTTATTTGACAGAGCGAAACACAGCTAGAGAGGGAACACAAGCAGGGGGAGTGAGAGGGAGAAGCAGGCTTCCTGCTGAGCAGGAAGCCCGATGTGGGACTTGATCCCGGGTCTCCTGAGCTGAAGGCAGTCGCTTAACCAACTGAGCCACCCAGGCGCCCCATGACTGTGACCTGTTTCTTATTCTCTTTTTGATAGAATTATAAAAAAATGCATTCACAAAATCAATGCTGATAGGTTTCTTTCCATTGAACCTAAGGCTCCACATACTGTCCTGTCCCTTTGGACTCCTTAGCTCAAATGATTGATCCTTATTGTCATATGAAGCTGGGATTGCTGCCATAGGGTGGTGACAAAGAGCGTTGTGTCTGGGACTGTGGGAATTCACAGAAACATCTCTTGTGGGGGCATTTACAAGTCATAATGAATGTGACACAGTTATTTATTTTGCAGGCTGCCCCAATATCAGAATGGCCATGATGCCAAGCCTCTGTCCACTTGATGCCCTCCAAAAAAAAGTGATGAAAAAACACTCCCTAAAGGGCAGATACCTTTTGAAAATTATTACCTAGTTCATTCAGTGGCTTGTTTTCTTCCTTTATTCAGGTCTTTTCTCAAATTTACAACTCAGAAATGTGGCTGTATACATGAAATAAGCAATGGTTAAGAAAAGTATCTCTCTTTCCAGAATAGTCACATAGATCCAATATAGATCTAGGGTAGATGTAAGGGTCATTCCCAATGCAAGTGAGGGAATATACTAGCTTAAAGTTGCTGTTATAATGGAAGAAAGCACCAGGAGAAGAGAATGTTGTCCTTATTAAGGTGATGTAACCACCTGTGAGATTCCACCCACTTGTAAATTGAACAAAATCATGCAAAGGATATAATTAGTATAATATGTTTATACTAATTAGTATAAATATATAAATATAAATAATTATTTATAATATAATTATACATTTAAAAATATAGTTAGGAGTCCACCAACTTTGGAATTGCACATGCCAAAGTACAAATATCCTGGGCCAGAACCATTAGCTGGAGAAATTCTAACCTGAAGAAAATAATTTAGCACAGATTATAAAATATGATCTTATAGTCAAATTTTGTTAGTTTGTAGAGGGCAATTTGGGTGGAAATAAGTAATGAGAATATTGGTTAAAGGTATGACTGTTGCCGTTTGATGTTCTCAGGATATTCTATTGAATTTTCAGAATATAAATTGGTAAACTCATTTTAGTCGTGCATGAATGTGTTGGATTTGTGATGTGTGAATTTATCTAGGCTGAGCTACACTCCCTTTAATTCCTCTTCATGTTAGAGTAGGCTCAAAGGAAGTAGCAGCCAAAAGAAGCAGCTCAAAGGAAGAAGCCAACATATATACATCTTCCCCAATTATTATATCTAAAAGTAATCTGGGTGCTGCAATGAAAATATTAGGTAGATATTCTGTTAATGTGAGTTTTAAGAATGACCCTTCTGTTTGAATCTAAGTAAGAATGACATAAATTAATTAATTCATTTAGTCAATCAATAGATATTTATTGAGGGACTACTTGGAGCTAAACATTCTGATAAGTTGCTTGAACATAGCCATAAACAAGGAAGATTACTATTTATCTTTTCATGGATATTTGAATTATTATTAGTAGACATTAAATAAATATGCCTTTTTTGTTATATCACAAGTAAATCCCCAACACATAGAACAATACCTATTGCATAAAAATGCTGAACAACTGTTCTTTGGATGAAAAAAAAAAGGAACCTGTTAAATACATGTTCATGACTTTCTTTGAGGGAGAATCTGGGTTGCAAACCATAGCATCTACCACAGCTCCCTTTTAAGCTGGGGTCCATTTCTTCATACATATTCTGGGAGCAGGTTTTTTGTTCTGTTCTGTTGTTCTTTTGTTTTTTGTTTTTTGTTTTTTTTTAAAGATTTTATTTATTTATTTGACAGCGAGAAACACAGCTAGAGAGGGAACACAAGCAGGGAGAATGAGAGAGGGAGAAGCAGGCTTCCCGCTGAGCAGGCAGCCCGATGTGGGGCTCAATCCCAGGTCTCCGGGATCATGACCTGAGCCGAAGGCAGTCTCTTAACCAACTGAGCCACCCAGGCGCCCCTGTTTGGTTTTGTTTTAGGATGGGCAAAATTTGAGGTAGGAAGGAGAATGGGGTGAAATACAGTCATCGCTACTATAGCTCTGAGGCCTTCAAGGACTCTCATCATATAAGTCTTTCACTATCCAGTTTCTATGTGTCTTTAACCTCATCCCTCTCTTAGTGTCAATGTCTTTCCTAACCTTCATCCTTTAGGAGTCTGGGCTCCTGGTCACTCTACCTTTTCCAAATTAGGATTGCTGTATTTGCCTTTTTATAATTGAGCGAATGAGTAAAAAGTGCCCAAGTGGTCATCTGGATGTCACATATTCTCCCTCCTTGCCCCCATGATACAATGGCAGGCCTAACTCATCCTGATTATCAGTCATCTACCTCTACAAAGGTGTATCTTTTGTCTTTGCCTTCTCTTTTCTTGACTCAATGACCCCCAAAGTTTCCAGATGAAAATTTTAACATATAATTCAATGTTTCTTTCTTTATGCCCCCTTGTGGAAGTGTTCCCCTTTGTGAACCAAAATTTTCAACTATGCAGATCCCAGAGAAAAGGCACAGGAAGTCTTAAATCTGAGTGTGGGTGTCTGAAAGTGATGGTTAGCAGAACTACTCCATGTTCTTGCAAAAGGCAGAATTTCCTTTTCTATTGCTGAGGAATAGTCCATTGTATATATATTTATTCCACTTTTCCTTTATCTATTCATCTATTAATTAACCTATTCATCTATTAATGAATCTAAATAGATTGTTTCCTTGTTTGTGCTACAGTGAACATGATAGTGCAGATACAACTTAAGAACCTGATTTTTTTTTTCAAATGTATACCCAGAAGTGGGATTATTGGATCATATGGTAGTTCTAGGTTTAATTTTTTGAGGAAATTCAATACCATTTTCTGTAGTGGCTGTACCAATTTACATTCCCACCAACAGTATACAAGGACTTTCTTTTCTCCACATCCTTGCTAGCACTTGTCATCTCCTGTTTTGTTGATAACAGCCATTCTAACATGTATGAGGTAATATCTCATTGTGGTTTAGATTTACATTTCCCTGACAATTAAAGATAATTAGTACTTTTTTATGTACCTGTTGACTATCTAAATATCTTCTTTGGAAAAAAATATCTACTCAGGTCATTTTTCCATTTTTAATCAAATTATTATTGTTGTTCCTGTTATTATTATTTATTACTATTATTATTGCTATTGAGTTGTATGAGTTCCTTATATACTTTGATATTAACCCCTTAACAGATATGTGGTCTGGAAGCATTTTCTGCCATTACTTAGGTTGCCTTTTCATTTCATTAATCCTTTATTTTGCTGTACAGAAATTTTTTAAAATTTTGTATAGTCTTACTTGTTTATTTTTACTTTTGTTGCTCATGTTTGGTGACATATCCATCAAATCATTGCTAAGATCAATGTCAAGGACTTTTTTGCTATGTTTACTTCTAGAAGTTTTATGTTTTCAGGTCTTACATTTAAGTCTTCCATTCATTTAAAGTTAAATTTTATATGTGGCATAAGGTAAGAGCCCAGTTTCATTTTTTTTTTGCATATGAATATGCAGTTTTCCCAACACCATCTGTTGAAGAGATTATATTTTCTCCATTGAGTATTCTTGGTTCCCTTGTCATATATTAGTTGACCACATATGCATGGGTCTATATCTGAGCTCTTAATTCTATTCCATTGGTCTATGTGTCTCTTTTTATACCAGTACCATATTGTTCTGATTCCCATAGCTTTGGAATATAGTTTAAAATCAAGAAGAGTGATACCTTAAACTTTGTTTTGCTTTTTCAAGAATATTTTGGCTATTTGGAATATAGTTTAAAATCAAGAAGAGTGATGCCTTAAACTTTGTTTTGCTTTTTCAAGAATATTTTGGCTATTTGGGTCTTTTGTGCTTCCATACCAATTTTAAGATTGTTTTCTCTATTTCTATGAAAAATGTCATCAGAATCTTGATAAGGACTGCATTGACTTTATAGATTTATTTAAGCATAATGAGCATTTTAACAATGCTAATTCTTCAAATCCATGAACAAAGGGTATCTTTTTATTTATTTGTTTTTTCTCCAATTCTTCCATCAGTGTGTTATTATTTCAAGTGTACAGCTTTTTTATCTTCTTGGTTAAATTTATTCCAAAGTATATTATTGTTTTTGCATTGCTATTGTTGATGCATTTGTAAATGGAATTTTTTTTCTTTTTTCTTTTTCAGATAATTCATTGTTAGTGTATAGAAACACAATAATTATTATATGTTGATCTTGTCTCCTGAAACATTGCTGAATATATTAGTTCTATCAAATTTTTTTTATTTAAATCTTTAGGGTTTTCTATCTAGAATATCATATGATCTGCAAACAGATAATTTTATTTCTTTCTTTCTAATTTGTATGACTTCTCTTTGGCTCTCTCATTTTGACTGTTTGCTTTGGCTAGGATCTCCAATACTAATATTGAATAGCAGTGGTGAGAATGGGCACCCTTATCTATAATTGATTTTAGAAGAAAAGCTTTTAAACTTTCACCATTGTGTATATAGTGTATTCTTGTCATCTGTGATTTTTACTATGTTGAGGTACTTGTTTTCTATACCCAATTTGGTGAGTTTTTGTCATGAAAAGAGTTGAAGTGTGTTAAATGCTTTTTCTGCACCTATAAAAATAATGTGATTTTTACTTTTCCTTCTGTTAATGGGATGGATCACATTTATCGTTGTGCCAACTATGTATTCTAGGACTGAATCCTATGTGATTTTGTTGTATGATCCTCTTAATGTGCTACTGAATTGAGTTTGCTAGTATTTCGTTGAGAATTTTTGCATCTATATTTATCAGGGATATTGAACTATAGCTTACTTTTCTTGTAATGTCCTTATCTGGCTTTGTTATGAGGGCAATGTTGACCTCTTGAAATGAGTTTAGGAGTATTCCCTTCTCTTTGATTTTTTGGAAAAGTTTGAGAATAATTAGCACCAGTTACTCTTTAAATATTTGGTAGGATTCAACAGTTAAACCACTTGGTCCTGGGTTTTTCTTTGTTGGAAGATTTAAAATTATTGATTCAATCTTCATATTCATTGGTCTATTCTGATTTTCTATTTCTTTATGATTCATTCTTGGTAGCCTGTGTATTTCTAGGAATTTATCTTAATTTATCTTTTTCTTCAATATTGTTCGATTTATTAGAATGCAATTGTTCTTAGTAGTCTTTTATGATCCCTTTCTATATTTGTGTGGTATCAGTTGTAACAACTTCTCTTTCATTTCTGATTTAGCTTATTTTAGTCCTTTCATTTTCTTGTTGAGTCTAACTAAAGGTTTGTCTATTTTTATCTTTTCAAGAAAATCATCTAAGAAGACCTGAGGAAATGATTTCCTCATCATTATTTTTGTAGATTGCACAGACTTCATGACAGGGACAAAATAGAGAGAAATTCCTTAAATTGCAAGTTGGACTAGATATTTATGATACAACTGAGCTTTTATGATTGCTAGGTATCAGTGCCTCATTCTCTACCATCTCTCTTTCAAACAAAATAATTACTCCCCCTTTGTCCCTTTGCTTTAGAAACAGTATATCTTTTGTCACAATTAAAGCATAATATATACTTGAATCAAAAAGCCAAAAAATAAAAAAAATAAAAACACAAAGAGAAAAGAAAATCACCAAGGATTTACTGATATCAAAACTTAAAATTGGGATGAGGAATTTTTACCAATTTCAAGTACAAGAAAATGTGCTCAAAAATGTAAAAGCCTTTATTTATTATATAAGAAGTAATAAAATTGAAGCAAAGGAAGAAAGAAAGAAAACAAAATCAAACAGTCTGAATATTGTTTTTAGCCTTGACAATCTCACTGCTGGGTGTGGGTCAAAAATTTATGTATTTAACTGCATGTTAAGTTGCTCTGAGGAAGATGTATAATGCATAGTGTTATGAATACTCCTCCTGCTGCCTAGAAAAATATAACCTAATAAAAACTTCTTGATATGTAATTTGACAACCTATTGCTTAATTGCAGACAGAAGATCAATGAATAGGTTCAGATTACTATTATTTAACATTTATTAAGCCCTCACAGTATACCTGGTATTCTCTAAAAAATAGATGATTCAACCTGTTCTTTTTTAAAAAAAAATATTTTATTTATTTATTGAGAGAGAGTGAGTGACAGCATGAGATGGGGAGAAGGTCAGAGGGAGAAGCAGACTCCCTGTGGAGCTGGGAGCCCGATGCAGGACTGGATCCTGGTACTCCAGGATCATGACCTGAGCTGAAGGCAGTGGCTTAACTAACTGAGCCACCCAGGTGCCCCAGCAATCTGTTCTTACGATCAAAATTTGGCTTTAAGCAAAACAATGTGCACACACAGAGAGAATATTCTTTAGAATATCATTCATGCTATCTGCTTAAGCCCATTAAATATGTATATATATTTATGTATATAGACATGAAATACATATAAAAGACATTTTATATGTATATATATTCAAAGCATACATTTAAAAAATATCATCATTACATGCTATATGCATATATAGGTTATTTGTTTAAGCCCTTCCCTAATGCGCACTCGTGCGCTTGCACACACACACACACACACACACACACACACACACACATTTTTGATTTAATAAGAGTGATGGCAGAATATAAATGGTAGAGAGTATAGGTAATTAGAACTTAGGACAAGCAACAGAGCAAAGCAGTTTAATTCGGAAGTGAGAGAGGAAGGAACACAAGGAATCTATTTCTTTCCAAGCAACTATAATCAATTGATATTAATTAATTCCCCTAGCCACCATAAGCTCTTATTTCAGGCTGTATATATGTATCGGTATATATAATATTTCGTTTTGTGTTGGTTAAATAAGTAGAGTAATGTAAGAGAACAAGAGGAATTTAAAATGACAGGATTGATGGGTGATCATTTACTCAGCAGTTTAGGTAATATGTATGATATTGATTAGAATGAAAACATTTGGAAGAGGAGGGATTAAAATGATAAAAGCTTATCTTCTGGACAAAATTGTATAACATAAATAAAAATTCATTTCTGCTATCATATTTTTGGTTTGCGAATTCTGTTTCTTATCCACGTTTCTTTTGTTCCTCATTATTTTCACTATTACTAAAACCAAATAATGACTTTGTAGCTGCAGTCTTCTGTGGTGTGCTGGTCACCACACACTGTCAAAAAGCATGAGTACTAGCACACACACAAACACACTCACTCTTACGCAATTACACAATTACACAATGATCACTTCAATTTTCAGCATTTTATGTTTATTCCCCTGAAGGGGTATTTCCTTTATTTCCCTTAACGGGGTATTTCCTCCTGCATTAATTCCAACAGAGTCAGTTCATTATTTGCTGTACCTGTGTTAATTGGGGGCCTAGAATATAAAGAAGAATATAAAGAAAATCATAAAAACACTTTGCCTGGAAGGAATTAATTGTCTAAAAGAGGACACAAATATTGAGAGATTTGAGTAGTATAGTCATAAGAATATATATTAAATGCTTTGGGGCACAAATGAATGCTTGATTCTACCCAGCATTTAGAGAGATTCTCCTCTGATATATAAATCTAATCTCTCCTCAATGAGTAGTGTAAGGAGCAGCAATGAAGACCTCTTACATAGCAATGTACTGACGATTTATTTAACAACTGGTCATAACCCCTTTGGTATTTATTTTATTGTTATTTTGTATGGTTTGCTACTTTTGCCTATATGTATGCCCTATATCCCCAACTCTATAGCAAGCTCTTTATGCCTTATACACAGCCATTTATTTATTGATTTGATTCCAGCTGTAAAACAGAAAGCACCGATATGTTTTCATTCCTCCTATTCTCAATTAAGCATTTCCTCTTATATATTTTAAGAAGAATTTATAATTTTTCTTTTTAATTGAGATTTATGTATCTGATTCTCCCAGACTGAATTCCTTGAGTTCAGAGACTAGGTCTTTGACTGGCATGTAGGAAAATTTGCCAAATTTAGTAAATCTGAATGCCTAATTAAATTTGAAGTTCAGATCAATACTCATTTTTTATATCCTAAATATTACATGGACATACTTATATACTTATGGTAATATTTATACTTTTACTAGTATATATATTTATACTCACATTAAAAAATATCCATTGCTTATCTAAAATTCTACTTTAACTGAGTATTCCCTGTGTGCTTCGGCAATATGACATAGGGATATCCCAGAAAGTATCATTATGGCACATGAAAATATTTCTTTTCCTTGCTGATCAAGACAGTACTATAACTGCTAATGAAAGAGATTTTGGACTTATAGCTATGCGAATTCCACTGGAGGAGAACAATGGCAAGCTTGGGCTTGTCTCCACAATAGACATGGAGCTGCTGTACTGAATGTGTGCTTTCGGCTCAGCGTGACCATCAGCTCAGAGCTATCCTTCAGTTCCAGATCATGAGGATGCAGAAAACTGGTTACAGCCTTCAGTTGGGAAGAGAGCTATAAAGAGTTTTCAGACTAATGAAACAATTTGTATCCATCTTTCTTTTTAGAGATAGAGACTTTTTAATCCAGTTTTACTTTTTAGAAATCACTCCAAGTTCAACCTTAATATCATGTTGAATCTGACAATTTGGGGAGCAATGTAATACTGTGAACAAAAAACACATATTGGAGTCAGAATGGTTGGGAGTCCCAGTCTGCTCCAACTAGCCATGTCAGCTGCCATAAGAGGACACAAGGTGGTTTTTGCTTGACCCCTCAGATAACTGCATTTGTCCTTTCCTCATTCTTTAATATTATCTATAATGTTATATAAAATGAACTTTTAAGCCCTGTCTTCCAACTATCTTGACACTTTTAATACCTTTCCATACAGAATTCTGAAGCTTCCACTGCTGTTGTGAGTTCCTGCACACAGTTGCCTTCTTTGAAGGTAATTGTTCACACCGGTGCATTGAAAAACTATCATATATGGTGTTGGATTATTATATAGTTTAAAGCTAATGCATGCATATACCTGCCACATACTGAGCATTTAGAAAATGTTAACTCTATTATGTTTGGTCCATATACAACTTCCATGCTTTACTTTTTTTATTCTCCATTTATGGGAGCTCTTTTTCACTATAGGGTTCGTGTCATTGCAGCCCAATGTATCACAAATATTCTTCTCTTCTCCTTGGGGACTCAATATATGTCATCTTCAGAATGCCTACTATATGTATTTCCTTGTGTGAACAGAAGATCCTCTTATTTTAGACAAAATGAAGAGGTTAGTATGTGGGGAGAGGGTGGAGGGTCTAACTTTTTTAATTCAGACAGCAAAGTGAATAATTTCTTACATATTTTAATGATTGAGGAATTATAATTGTGACTAGCCACACACACAGACACATGAAAAATGTTATAGGTATATTATGTTTTTATCTCTGGAGTGCAAATACTCTATAATAAAGTTTTATAAAAATGCCTTTAATATATAATTGCTATTCACTTACTTTCTCATGTAGCGTATCGTAAGACAAAGTGTCAATGTTGGAGATAAAAATGAGACAATTCCACAAAGGACAGAATAACCCATTTCTTTATAAATCCCAGTGTTGTAATCAACTCTATGGCTGAGACACTTGCTAGATTTCTCATCATATTTCATGATCCATGATGGTGTTCCAACTGTGGAACTGTTTCTGAAATCAATGGGAATTTCATAAATATCTAATTTGGAAAAGATAGAAACCCTGTGGCTAAACATCTTAGTTGTGAATGGACTTCTTTTTTTAATTCTGAAAGAATAGTTCTCCTTGGTAATGTGCAGTATGGGGATTATTGTTAATAATCATGTATTCCATATTTGAAATCTGCTAAATTTTGAAAGTCCTCATCACAAGAAAAAAATTTGCGACTATATATGGTGATAGAAGTTAACTAGACTTATGTTGGCAAATACTGCACAGTATATAGAGATATTGAATCATTACATCTGAAATGAATATGTTATATATCAATTATACTTTTTTTTTAAAGATTTTATTTATTTGACAGAGAGAAACACAGCCAGAGAGGAAACACAAGCAGTGGGAGTGAGAGAGGGAGAAGAGGGCTGCGGGGCTCAATCCCAGGACTCCGGGATCATGACCTGAGCTGAAGGCAGAGGCTTAACCGCTGAGCCACCCAGGCGCCCCTCAATTATACCTTTTTTTAAAAAAAGAATGTTCTTCATAATTTCACAAAAGCAAAGAAACTTTTTCAGATCACATTCATTCAGTTAAATTCATGCTTTGGTTTGAACAATCATTAATGCTCTCCTGGAACTATATGTACTCTTTTTTGGCATCCATTATACCATTCTATCTTCTCTTAAATTTCTCACTGAAGTGTAAAATAAAAAAAGAGTAACACACATGAGTAAAGCTTCATGAATTTTTATAAACTGAACAGAGTTACCAGTACCCAGATTAACAAACAGACCCTTACTAGAATCCCAGAATATCCCTCACACTCCCATACCCATCAGTGTTCCTTGCAAAGTGTGATCACCATTCTGACTTAAACAGAATATGTTAGTTTGGTCAGTCTTTGCAGCTGAACTAAATGAATTTAAATTATGTCCTATTTTTTTGTCAGTTTCTTTTGCTCAATGCTTAATTTTTGAAATTTATCTACTGTTTTGTGTAGTGATAGATTATTTCTTCTCATTCCTATGTTATTTTCCATTTTCTGGATTTGCCAGTTTTACCTGTTACTCTTGATGAGAGTTTTGCCTATACACATACTAGTCAGTGTGCTTTGGTGAACAGATGTGCATATTTCTGTTGAGTACAGACCTAAGAATGGAATTTCTGAGTCAGAGTATAGATGTCTTCAGCTTCAGTAAATACAGTTTTCCAATGTGGTCATATACTTTTAAATACCTACCTTTAGTGTTTAAGTCTGATTACTCCATATCCTTACATACACTTGGTGATTTTTCCATTATTTCATGCCAAGCCAGCGTTTTTTGTTTTTGTTTTTGTTTTTTTAAGATTTTATTTATTTGACAGAAACACAGTGAGAGAGGGAACACAAGCAGGGGGAGTGAGAGAGGGAGAAGCAGGCTTCCTGCCCAGTCAGGGAGCCTGATGTGGGACTCGATCCCAGGTCTCCAGTATCATGACCTGAGGATCCCAGGTCTCCAGTATCATGACCTGAGCTGAAGGCAGTCACTTAACCAACTGAGCCACCCAGGCACCCAAGAATAAGCCAGAGGTTTTAATGAATACTTCCCTCATGAGGTCGAAAATTACATTTAAAAACCATTTGAATATTCTCTTCTGTGGGGTCTGTTCAGAGTTTTTGCCCGTTTTCTGTGAGTTTGTCTGTCTTTATCTAAGTGGTTTATAGGTCTTTATATATTCTGGATATAAGGATAAAATATAATAAGTATATAAATAATATAGATGATAGATATTTCTCCCAACCTATGGGTTGCCTTTTTACTTTTTAATGATGCCTTTTGATGAGCAGAAGTGGTAAATTTTGCGATAGCTATCTTTTATTTTAAATTTATTGTCACTTTGTTTTATTTAAGAATTTTTTTTCTGCTCCAAGTCTCTAAGACCTCTTCTATTTTTTCTTAAATTTTTATTGTTTTACTTTTCAAATTCATATTTGTAATTCATAATGATTTTATCTTTGTGATATTATGTAATGTAGGTAGTCAAGATATGTATTCCCCCCCAAATAAATGTCTAATTGATTCTCCTTCATTTATTTGTATATCAGATTTTTCCCCCCCACTGCATTGCAATGTTGTCTTTCCTGTATGTAAACTGACTGTATTTGTATAGGATCTTTTTTGGACTCACTATTCTATGCATTGATCCATTTATATATTGTTAATGACATAGCTGTATATAATCTTATATTATAAGATATATACTTATAATAGTATATAATCTTATATTATAAGATATATACATATAATAGTATAAGTCCTCCAACTTATAACCTATAACTTACAACCTAAGTTGGTCCTCCAACTTTTTCTTCTTCAAGTTTACCTTGGGTTGTTCTTGGGCTATACATTTTCCAAATAAATTTTAGAACTAATTGTCCCATCAAAAGATAAATAAAAGTGTTAGGATAATGTTGAATCTAATGATCAGTTGGAAAGGCTTGAACACACAAAATTTTCTAATCCAGAAACATGGTATATCTCCCAATTTATTTTCTTTAATTTTTTTCAAAAACATTTTTTCTTTTCCTTTTTTAACCCTTTTAAAAAATTTAAATTGAAGTTAATTAACATATAGTGTATTATTAGTTTCAGGGTAGAGTTTAATGATTCATCAGTTGCATAGTATAACCAATGCTCATTTTTATTTTCATGATAGAGTTCTGTGTATTTTCATTAGGTTTTTAGATTCATTATATTTTAAATTTTAAGTTTCTATTTCTTTGTTAGCAATATATAGAAATACATTTTTATATATTTAATTTTACTTAGAAATCTTGCTAAAATCACTCATTTATTTCAAAAGTTTTTAGGTTCTCTTTGATTTTCTTAGAACACAATCATGCATAATTTATCTATGCCTACATATCTTATATATTATCTATGCATACATAATTGAGAAATGACAGATGTTTCTGTTTGTTTGTTTTGGCATCTCGATTTCCTCCTGCACTTGAACTAGGACAGCTGTGTTCCACCTGTTCTTCATTGTCTTCTTAGATAGGGCCAAAGTGTTATCTGGTATGTTCTTATGAAAATGGTAGAGGCATAGTAGATAAGATGGCCAATAAAATACAGGATACCAGTTAAATTTGAAATTTAGATAAACAATGACTAAAGTAGTGTGAGTATGTCCCATAATTAATGTATGTGTGTTCCTCTACATTTTTTAAACCAAGTGTGAAAATCTTAATAGAGGGGCCCCTGGGAGGCTCAGTTAAGCATCTGCCTTTGGCTCAGGTCATGATCTCAGGGTCCTGGGATCAAGCACCATGTCAGGTTCCCTGCTCAGAAGGAGCCTGCTTCTCCCTCTCCTTGCAGCTCCTCCTGCTTGCGCTCTCTCTCTGACAAATAAATAAAAGCCTTAAAAAAATTAAATAAATGAAAGAAAAGCCTAACAGAGTAAGTAAAAGCATACAAGACCTCTTTTTTTTTATTGTTACTTAAATTTTTTTTTTCCAGTGTTCCAAGATTCATTCTCCATTCCCCACTTCCCAGTGCTCCACGCTTTAGGTGTCCCCAGTACCCACCACCAGGCTCCCCCTCCATCCCCCTCCCTCCAAGTCCCTCAGTTTGTTTCTGTGTCCAAAGTCTCTGTTGTTTCATTTCCCTCCCAGATTACCCTAGTTCCCATTTACTTTCCTTCTCCCACTGTCCTCCAGGTTACCCCTCATGCACTGCAAGTAAGTGGAACCATGCAATACTTGACTTTCTCTTCTTGGCTTATTTCACTCAGCATAATCTCTTCCAGTCCAGTCCATGTTGCTACAAAAGTTGGATATTCATCCTTTCTGATGGAGGCATAGCATTCCATTGTATATATGTACCACATCTTCTTTATCCATTTATCTGTTGATGGGCACCTTGGCTCTTTCCACAGTTTGGCGATTGTGGCCATTGCTGCGATGAACATTGGTGTATATATGGCCCTTCTTTTCACTACATCTGTATCTTTGGGGTAAATGCCCAGTAGTGCAATTGCAGGGTCATAGGGTAGCTCTATTTTCAATTTTTTAAGGAATCTCCACACTGTTTTCCAAAGCGGCTGCACCAGTTTACATTCTCACCAACAGGGTAAGAGGGTTCCCCTTTCTCCGCAGCCTCTCCAACACTTGTTGTTTCCTGTCTTGTTAATTTTGGCCATTCTGACTGGTGTATGGTGGTATCTCAGAGTGGTTTTGATTTGAATTTCCCTGATAGCTAGTGACGCTGAACATTTTTTCATGTGTCTGTTAGCCATTTGTATATCTACTACAGAGAAGTGCCTCTTCATGTCTTGCCCATTTTTTGATGTGTTCATCTTCTTTTTGGGTGTTGAGTTTGAGTAGTTCTTTATAGATCTTGGATACCAGCCCTTTGTCTGTAGTGTCATTTGCAAATATCTTCTCCCATTCTGTGAGTTGCCTCTTTGTTTTGTTGACTGTTTCCTTTGCTGTACAGAAGTTTTTATTTTGATGAAGTCCCAGAAGTTCATTTTCGCTTTTGTCTCCTTTGCCTTTGGAGACGTGTCTTGAAAGAAGTTGCTGTGGCCGATGTCAAAGACCTCTTAAGGCATACTTTCACTTTTATGTCATTTCTATGTACTAAAGACTGTCACG
>PITA01028148.1:0-19700 GCA_004023965.1 Spilogale gracilis
ATAATACCACATACATTCACAGAGGGACTGCAGAGATTAGTGCCATACCAAAGCCTTGAAGGATGCAGGGGTGGTGATTCCCAACACTGTCCCATTCAACTTCCCTATCTGGCTTGTGCAGAAGACAGATGGATATTGAAGAATGACAGTAGATTATCTTAAATTTTTATTTTAAAAATTTTATTTATTTGACAGAGAGAAACACAGCCAGAGAGGGAACACAAGCAGGGGGAGTGAGAGAGGGAGAAGCAGGCTCCCCGCTGAGCAGGGAGCCCGATGTGGGACTCGATCCTGGGTCTCCAGGATCATGACCTGAGCCGAAGGCAGTCGCTTAACCAACTGAGCCACCCAGGCGCCCCAGATTATCTTAAATTTAACTGGGTGACGACACTAATTGCAGCTGGTGTATCAGATATGTTTTCCTTGTTGGAGAAAATTAACACATTCCTTGGTATCTGGTATTCAGTTATTGATCTAAATTTTTTTTCTCTTTTCCTGTCAGTAAAACAAACCAGAAACAGTTTTTTTTTTCAGTTGGCAAAGGCAATAATACACCTTCACTGTCTACCTCAAGAGTATATCAACTCTTTAACCTATGTCATAATTTAGTTCACAGGAATCTTGAACATCTTTATTTCTACAAGACAGAATACTGGCTTATTACATTGACTCTATTATACTGATTAAATATACTGAGCAACAAGTAGCAACTTATTCATTAAGTATTGGTAGTAGTAGTTATTGCTATATTTTTGTATGCCAGAGGTGGGAAGTAAGTCTGACAAAATTCACATGTCCCCAGCTCAAGGAAATTTCTAGAGGTCTACTGGTGTGGGGCCTATCAAAATATACCTTGTAGGAGATGCCTAATAAAAAAAAACAAAAAACAAAAACAAAAACCAAAGCAATAAAACAAAACAAAACAAAACAGCCGCAGTTTGGAAGCAACGTATTCATCATTTGGGTGTGTTACTCTAGCCAAATTACTGAAAGATCGAAAAAGCTGTTAGTTTTAAGTGGTGCCCAGAACAAGAGATGGTGTTACAACAGGTCTAAACTATTAAACAACCTGCTCTGTATCTTCATCCATATGATCCATAAGATCCGATAGTGCCTGAATTATTAGTGGCAAATAGGAATGATATTTGGAATCTTTGGCAGGACCCTACAGGTGACTTGTAGAGCAGGTCCTTAAGATTTTAAAGCAAAACCATGGCAACCTTTGCAAGTAACTCTCCTTTTAGAAAGGGCTCTTGACCTACCATTGGGCCTTAGTAGAGACTGACCACTTAACCCTAGGCCATAAATTGAGGTGAGCACAGCAACACTCTGTGGAGATGGTATATATGTGATCAGGAATAAGCAGGCCCTGAAAGCACAAGTAAATTACATGAACAAGTGCATGGATGCATATGATCCCTCCTTTTGCTACACTGTCTTCTCTCCCTGCCTACACATATGGCCACATGAGGAACTTCCTATGACTAGCTGACAGAGAAAGAGAAGACGTGGATTTGGTTTACAGATGGTTCTACATGATTTACAAGCACCGCTTGAAAGTGAACACCTGAAGCTCTACAGTCCCTTTACAGAACATCCCTGAGAGACAGTTGTGAAGGGAAATCCTATAATGGTAGAACTTGAGAAGTTCATCTGTTTACTTTCCTTAAAAGATAAATGACCAGATGTGGAGGTACATACTGATTCATGGGCTATGACCAACATTGGTTGGATGGTGAGAGACTTGAATACATGATTGGAAAGTTGTTGACAAAGATCTGGGGAAGAAGTATGTGGACTGATTTTTCTGAATAAGTAAGAAATATGAAGATATTTATGTCCCTGTGAATGTTCACCAAAGAATAATCTTAGCAGTGGAGGATTTTAATTGTCAATTCACCTATTCTGTGAATACCAACCAATCTTTTTCTCCAGTCATCCCTAACATCATCCAATGTGCTCATGAAAAACAAGACCATGGTGGCAGGGATGGAGGTTATTCATGGGCTCAGCAAAATGTTCTTCCACTCACTGAGACCAATATGGCTACAGCTACCCCTGGTGCCCAACTGGCCAACAGTAAAGACTAACATTAAGTCCCTGATATGGCATTATTCTCCAGAATAATCAGTCAGTTGCCTGACGGCTAGTTGATTACTTTGGACCACTTCCATCATGGAAACGACAGACTTTTTTCTAGTGGAATAGACATTTATTCTGAATATAGATTTGTCTTCCTTACACACAATGCTGCCGCCAAAACTAACATCCTGTCCATATACTTACAGAATGTTGTATCCACTGTTAAGTTATACCACACACTAGTGTTTCTGATCAAGGACTTCACTTCACAGCAAAAAATAAAAATAAAGATAAAAATAAAAATAAAAATTAAAATTAAAAAAATAAAACAAAACTTGCAGCAGTGGGTGGATACTCATGGAATCCACAGTTCTTATCATGACTGTTCATGATCCAGAAGGAGACCTTCTGGAGATTTAGGTATAGCATCAACTGGGTGGCATAATCTCACAGGGTTAGGACAAGGATCTTCAGAAGGCTATATATGTTCTAAATCAGCATCTAAAACACAGTGCTTCTTGTTTCATAGCCAGAATTCATGGATCCAGAAACCAAAGGATGGGTACGGGAGTTGTACCACCGATTATTACTATTTTTGTTTCCTGTTCCCATTACCTTACCCTCTTAGTTCTAAATGGAGGAATGCTTCCACCAGGAGATCCAACAATGATTCTGTTGAACCAGAACTTAGGACTGCTGCCCAGGCACTTTAGACTCCTCCTGCTTCTTAACTAAGAAAGAAGGTAGCTGCAGTGCTAGCAGGGGTGATTGATATTGTCTATTAATGAAGAAACTGAACTGCTACTGCACAATGGAGGTAATGAAAAGTATGTCTGGAATGCAGGAGGTCCCTTAGGGTGTCTTTTAATGTTACTATGCCCTGTGATTAAGGTAAGTAGAAGACTACAGCAACCCAAACTACACAGAATTACTAATGATCCAGATACTTGAGGAATGAAGTTTTGGATCAACACCTGCAGATAAAGAATCATGGCCAGCTAATGTGCCTGCTAAAGGCAAAAAGAAAAAAAAAACCAAAATAAATAAATAGAATGCTTGAGTGGCTCAGTGGGTTAAAGCCTCTGCCTTCAGCTCAGGTCATGATCTCAGGGTCCTGGGCTCTCTGCTCAGCAGGGGTCTTGCTTCCTCCTCTCTCTCTCTGACTGCCTCTCTGCCTACTTGTGATCTCTCTGTCAAATAAATAAATAAAATATTTAATAAATAAATAAATAAATAACCCCCCCAAAAAACCAAAACCCAGAATGTATAATAAAAAAAATGGTAGTTACAATTAACAGTTAGAACCACATGATCAGTTATAGCAATGAGGACTGTAATTACCATGAGCATTCCCCATTATCATATATGTTTATGTATGTACTTGACTGGATGGCAGAGTGCCCAGGTATTTGATTACTGATTAAACATTATTTCTGGGTGTGTCTCTAAAGATATTTCTGGATACATTTGGATCAGCAGACTTAGTAAAAAGGATTGCCTTCCCTAATGTGGGTAGGCATATATCCAATCCAATGAGGATATGAATCTAACAAAATGGTGGAGACAAGAAAGATTCACTCTCTCTATCTGCCTGAATGCTTGAGGTGGGACACTGATATTCTCCCTTCAGTGCTCCTGTTTTTCAGAAATTCAGGCCCAAATGAGAATCAGCATCATTGGTTTTCTGGGCTTTGAACTACATGTCTGGTTTTCCTGGGTCTCCAGCTTATAGATGGCAAATTGTAGAAATTCTCCATAAGCACATGAGCCTATACCTTATAATAAATCAATCTCTCCTCCACATTTCTCTACTATTCCAACTGGTTCTTGTTTTTTTATTTATTTGTTTGTTTTTGAGAACCTTGGATTAATCAAGGTTCAAACACTAAGAAATATTAAGTGTAAGGACCAGAAACTTACTTGATTCCCTCAGTATAAGAAGTAATAAGAAATATTAAGTGTAAGGACCAGAAACTTACTTGGTTCCCTCAGTATAACTACAAATATATGGAAAAGCCAGGGCATGACACTACATATTCTATCTTTTTATTTCTCTGTTATTATCAGAATAGAAAGTTATGAAAAATAATGGGTTATGGGTCAAATCAGTTCATTTTTTAAAAAAGATTTTATTTATTTATTTGACAGAAACACAGCAAGAGAGGGAACACAAGCAGGGGGAATGAGAGAGAGAGAAGCAGGCTTCCTGCTGAGCAGGGCCCCATGTGGGGCTCGATTCCAGGTCTCTGGGATCATGACCTGAGCCGAAGGCAGTCGCTTAACCAACTGAGCCACCCAGGCACCCCAAATCAGTTCATTTTTTAACGTGAAATGAACTTACCACGACTGAATTCAGTATGGGAAGTAAAAAAAAAAATGGTGAGAAATAAAGCCTGAGGTAAACTTCCATCCATTTTACTCTTTCTGAAGTCTTTTTTTTGGATATAGCCAAATCTTTATGAGAAGCTCTCTCTTTCTCTCGGCACACTGAATTATATTTTGCTTGGTAAGTCTTCCCTCTAAACATGCATTCTTCTCTACAAATAAACTAAGTAACTCCCAAGGACAAAGTTGTTGCTCTCTCTGCAACACTGGTGCGGGGGAGGGATAACTGGACCAGCCTGTTGTCCTCCCGGGGGGCTGAACGAGATGGTAAGTGTTGACAGCCCGGCCACCCCCCTGAAACTGGGAAAGAAACCACACCGAGCCAGGAGTTAAGTCAGCCCTGAAGGTGCAGCAATCTCAGCTTTATTGTATCAGAGACACAGTTATATAGAGAGGAAAGGAGGGAGTAAAAGAAGTAGCAGGGGCCAATAGGAGCTCATTAGTGGCTATCACTAAGGCCTTAGGCAGATTTCAGGCCAGACTGCTGGGTGGGGCTAAATTCGCCAGTCTGCCCACCAGACTAAGAGCCAAGGGCGGGAAGATTCAGCTAGGTCTGAATGCGGAAGTATTCCGGAGAAACCCAAGAGGCCACCCCAGCCAACTTCCACTAATGGCTGCAAACTAGCAGGCACCAGGAGGTCCAACACAAAGTAACTATTTTGTTTATATCACTTCCTAACATTGCCCACATGGGTTCATAAATGCTATGAATTCCATTAAGCAATTATATAAAATGTAGACAATTCAAAACAATTCACCTGCTATTTTTGTCTATTGCTATGTGCATGCATGTGTTCAAGCACAAAATCTTCACGCTAAAAGACTTTGCATTTACATTAAATGCTGAAAATTACATATTAAATTAAACTTTGGATATAAACTCAGCAAATGAAGTTTTTCAGTTATAACCAGTATTAAAGAGACACTCCATAATAAGGACAAAACAGAACATCCACATGCATTTAGTATTTTAAAGACTTTTGTTTTCCTTAAAATAGTTATAAATATCTTACATTTGTATTAGTATAGGATTGTCTTGAAACAGAATAATCCTCCACACTGCCTGCCTTTTTATTTAAAGTTATCTGAGTTCAAAGATAAGTTATACAGTAAATATATACAATTTTATGATTTATAAAACATTCTTTTTCACTTATTTATTGAGTAAAATCAGTGAACTGGATGAAGTTTCATTAAAGACTAGAAAAACAATGCTCATTTCAGCAGTATACAGTTTGCCTCAGTTAACACAACACATAGAATGTGATATGTAACAGATGGTGGTATAAAAGCAAAGTAGTGTTTCCCTTTTGGTACTTTTATATTTATGTGCCTATTTATTGGGGGAAGAAAACAGCTAATCTGCTCTTTTTTTTAAGAGAAATGGAGTTTTAAGAGAAAATTTCTAAAGACAGGATTGCTATTTTGCATGCTATATTGAAGCTACTAAAAATTAGAAATAAAAATAAAATTTCTTAAATTCACAGTCTGCAAAATGGAAGAAATGGCAAGGGTATTTGTAAAATTTTGTCTGTGTTTGCAAAACCAGGCTTAAAAACTATACTTCTTCAGTCCTTCTGCTGAAGTTTGATATATAATGAATTAACTGCTACCTTTGTTTTTAACACTGAATAGTACCATGTCAAATTAACTCTCTGTGTATATATGTAAAAGAGGCTGTTTAACCCTGAACAAATGAACTCAAATACACAAATAATACCACTGATTCTCTATCTTGTGTACAAATCGAATGCACTTACACTTATGTTTTTTCTTATGTGATTTTCACAGTTGTTTAATCTTATTTTCTTAGATAAAGACATTGAAGTTTAAAAAGTAATTTATCTCAATTTACAGAGCAGATATGTAGTAGTCCTGGGGTTATGCTTTACTATATATTTTTCAAAATTATGCTACAAAGTCAAAGTTGCAGAAATCAACTTGGACTTCACATTTTGCCATCTTGTTAATTTTTATGAGAATTCAGAATGAATTAATTACTCAAGCATGAACAGATGTAGACTTGTTGTGACATTAATAAAGTTTGGGCTTCAGGATCTCTTTATAAAGAGATATCTTTATATCTCTTTATTTATCCCTCATAAAACCTTCTAAATTGGGCACACTTTTCCAGGTGATCCACCAGATTTTAATTCTACTATCCAGAATCCATGCTTTTAGGTTTTCCATGTTATTATATGGAAATATAAGAATCTACAGTGCTCTATACTGTGCTTGTGCTTTAAGAGAATCTGCGGCCATCTTGAACAAGAAAAACGGAGCAATGTGGTAATAACTATGGATTCTCTCCCTCAGAATATTATACTTTGAATTCCTTTTCAAGTGGTTCTCAGACTTTAGTTTTATACTTTTTCCAAACTCTGACCGTGAATATAAGAGACTTGAGAACCAGGATGATATGTTATTCATCATTTTGCTCTGAGTACCTAGAACAATGTTCTCCAATAAACACCTTCATAAGCCAAAATGCCTCTATTATTACAGCTGTAGTTATTTCAGACAAGAATAAGAAGGATGGTTTACTGAGGGTTCTATAGCTTTATGAATGAATAAAAACTCCTCAGAGTCAGTAATTATTTCCAGCACTAATTACCTGAGAATGAAACATGTGCATTTTCTCAAATATAGGATACGGGATCAATATGGGTGGGCTTTAGATAAAAGGAGAAGAAATGTTCCACTTATCTTGATCATAAAATAAATTTCAAATTGAATATATGTCTACTTTATAGATGCTGACTAGGGATGAAAAAAGCAAGACCTGAAGAGTAGATTGCAACCTGGATATATAATTAATAGGTAAAATTACATGATGTCATGCTATTTTCTGTATAAATTTCTACTAATCTGGATATATGTATATAGCTTCCAGGCTTTACTGTACCATACATTAGTACACATTTCTTCCCCTATTTTCTTCTTTACTAAGGCAATACTTTTACTACCAACAAACATGTACAAACCTATAACATGCACATACACATTTTTTTTGGACTAGACTTTTTACCTATTGGGGTCTTTATGCCTTCTAATTTGATATTTTAGCATTGTTAGAGTTGCAGCATTAAACATCTGATTAAGTTTGTGAATTCAAAGAGCAAACCATTTTTTAATGGTAAAATTTTCAAATATATTACTTTTAAAAATCTCTGGTTCATCAACTTTTTAAAAAGAGCATCCAGAGGAAGACCCAGTCGGCCATGCAAACATTTATGAGGGCAGGGCAGGAAGAGTCAGAAGGATTAGAGCTCTAGCAGGAAATCTAATATCATATACACAACGTGATTCTTATATTTTAAGGGTCTAAAACATGTTGACTTACTCTGGTGAGGTTGACAGAACAGTATCTGAAACCAGAATTTTATCACTAAATATATTAAAACATAAATCATTATATGACAAATCAATAGTAATTCTTATAGCACTATTTAAAAAGTACTCTAGGGGCGCCTGGGTGGTTCAGTGGTTAAGCCTCTGCCTTTAGCTCAGGTCACAGTCCCGGAGTCCCGGGATCAAGCCCTGCATTGGGCTGCCTGCTCAGCGGGAAGCCTGCTTCTCCCTCTCTCACTCCACTGCTTGTGTTCCCTCTCTGGCTGTGTTTCTCTCTGTCAAATAAATAAAATCTTAAAAAAACAAAAAAGTACTCTATTGGATACAATGTAGCAGATGTCATCTTATCATGATGTTGTTCCTTTGTGGCACTAAGATAAAATTACAGAATACAAAGCCTTATGTGAGCTGAACTCGATCAACTATATCCTTAGACTCAACACCTGAGAAAAACAAACCACATGCTTTCCCATCTTTGTACAAGATATTCTCTGTACAGCAAATCATTCCATAATCTCAACCTGTTTTGTTCACCAGTCATCCAATAATGAAACTTCCGCATCAATATCTCCAGGGAAGCCTTTTATAACACCCACAGAGAACCAAATACTTCCACTAGACTATAAGCTCCATGTTGTCACAGGTTATTTCTTTCTTCCTCTAACCTGGCACAAGATAAAAAGAAGAGTATCTATCCTTACCTACTAATATGAGCATTTTTCTTTCTGTGTTTAGGATCCATCTCTTTCAAAGATGAATATTCATCCCTACAGTGAGATGATACTTCTTCTTGTGACTTTGCAGGCATAGGGTGTATATAATAAATGATTAGTTACTATCTAAACAAATTAAAGCCTCTTCCTTATTTGATAAAAATAAAGTTATAAGAAATTCTCAAGAATTCTGAAGAATAATTTAAAATAGTATTTTATGTCAGCAATTAACCATGAATTAATAAAATAAATTAAATAGAAATCAATCATGTTTTAGGGATATAGAGTATTTATTGAGTCCATTTGTTCTTGATTCCTTTTCTCAGTAGCTATTTTACAAAATTTTCTAACAAATATATTTGACTTTTATAATTTTTATCCAAGAATTTGTGTTCTTTACTTTTTAAACTGTTGGTGGGTAAGCACACTGCTAGATCAATTTATGAAAAATATTAAATTACAGGAATCTGGTGAAATAGAAGAATTAACATAGTAAAGTTAAGCAGTGAAGAGAAGTGGCAAGTAAATTAAGGTCTAAAAGCATATTCTTGCTCAAATCTGATTTCTGATATTTATTAACTTGTGACTTTAGACAATGTCATATTGAATTTTCCCATCTACAGAGGGAATAGAACAATAGCAGCCCCTTCTATTTAGGGTTGTTGGAAAAATTTAATGGAATAAGAATTATATAAAAAAAAATCACAGTGCTTGGAACATAGTAGATGTTCAATAAATATTAGCTATTATTCTTTTCAATAATAAAGAGGTAGCTAGCATAATCAATAATACAGGAAACAAACAAACAAACAAAAAACAATGTTAATTTCCAGGTTCTCTAGTTGAGGATCCCAGGAAACACACAGTTATTAGGATTACAAATTGTAAGATGAAAAAAACTGTAAGATGAAAGTCTATGTGAAAATTGGAGACTGAGATAGAAGGGTCCCACTAACGACCTTGGTGAGAAAAAACAATCAGCAGAATCACTGATCCATAAAGCATTGCTGCAAGGTAGCCTGAAGAAGATCTTTGAAAAGAGAAAATCAGCACAGAATAAAGAGGCACAGAATTACAGAAGCAATTGGGAGAAAACCGTTTTGAGAAGTTTTGAATTGGTTTTTATTTTTATTTTCAAAGACATCTTGATGAAAGTTCTTTAAGTGTATTCTGCAATTATTCTTTTAAAGTCTAAAGGAAAGAAAACAAATGGAGTAGGTGCTGACTGCAAAAGGAATTCTATGAGATAGCACTAACTGAACCATAAAGAAAAGTATACTATTTCATATTAACAAATTTTATATCAAAGATTATATAAAAAGAAATATACTTTGTTATTGTGTCAATGGCATATTAACAGTAACAAAGTGATTTTTTTTTAGGGAAGGTTAATTGTCAATTTGTTTCATTCTTTAAAAATGTACTAACTTTTCACTGGTTATCTGCCGTATAAGGAATTTATTCAAAACAACATTAATTTAAAAAATAGTGGCAAAATGATAGTGTACCAATGAACACATGGAGCTGTATACTGTATAAAAGAAAAATATTAGAACAATGGACCTTTAATATAACTGTAATTCCATTATCAATAACCCAAGTTCTGGGAATGGTTTTCATTGTTAATGTCATGAATAAAAGTTTCAGATAAAAGAGGTCCAAACCATTCTTCACTCAGATGTCTAAATCTTTTAATATAGTAGAGAAATAAGATAATCCAGAATCCAGTGCTTTCAGTGAATCAGTAAAGACCCAGTTGAATTGTTTGGTTCAACACTGTAATAACCTCATTCTTAAATAATATCTCTCACTATGCCTTGGGTTTTAGGCAGTACTGATACATCTTTACCCTCTAACAGATATGAAATAAGTATTTTATAATATCTTGGTTGAAGAGTCATTTAATTAAAATATTATTTAATCTACAAAAGTAATTTTGAACAAAAAATATGTAAGTAGCAAGTAGACAAATCGAGGTACAAAATATAAACTAGTTTTACTTTCAGACCAAAAGAAAAGAGTTGGATTTTTTTTTTAAAGATTTTATTTATTTATTTGACACAGAGAGAGAGAGATCACAAGTAGACAGAGTGGCAGGCCGAGAGAAAGGGGGAAGCAGACTCCCTGCTGAACAGAGAGCCTGATGTGGGGCTCCATCCCAGGACTCTGAGATAATTACCTGAGTTGAAGACAGAGACTTAACCCTCTGAGATGCCCAGGCGCCCCAAGAGTTGGATTTTTAAAAATCTTTTATTTTGAACCAATTTTAGAATTATACAAAGATTAAAAAATATATTATGAAGAGTTCTTTTAAATCCCTCATTCTGTTACTCTGAGACAAAAGTTTGAAGAGAAACAGATTTACAACAATCTCTGTATCTCTCCTAAAATATTTCCCATCTATCACAGGACAAATGGTAATTCAAGTTTCCACTGCAGACCAACTAAACCAAATGACAAAGGTAAACATCTAAAAATCTTAAATACTATTTAAGAGATATGATTCTGGGGCATCTGGATGGCTCAGTTAGTTAAGCGACTGCCTTCGGCTCAGGTCATGATCCCGGAGTCCTGGGATCAAGCAGCACATTGGGATCCCTGCTCAGCGGGAGGCCTGCTTCTCCCTCTCCCACTCCCCCTGGTTGTGTTCCCTCTCTAGCTGTGTTTCTCTCTGTCAAATAAATAAATAAAATCTTTTTAAAAATTAAAAAACAACAACAAAAAAGACCCAAACCTTTAAAAAAAAAAGAGATATGATTCTGCTTAGAAATGTGTTAATGTAATCTTAATAAAATTTTGAGGGCACATATTGTGATGAGGACTTGATATTATATGCAACTAATGAATTGTTGAACACTACATCAAAAACTAATGACACACTATATGTTGGCTACACATAATAAAAAATACAAAGTAAATATTAAAAAAGAAAAAAATTAGGACATTGCACATCAAATTGAGGGACTTTTTGCGGTCTTTTGAAAAGCTGGAAGATAGCCTATATTCCTACATGGTGATTGACTCTTAGAGAGAAACTTCAATTAACCCAGTTACCACAACTTCTGTTGCCTTATTTCAGAGCCACTTCACATTTTGCTTTACCTGCCTTGTCACATAGATATCTGATTCTTGCTCTCCAATGTACAGTACTAAGCCACTTTGAACCCCAATCCACTCTGCCCCCATTGTGTATAAACACATGTGTGCAAGTGTGTAGAGATTATATACATAAACATATATATACATATATATACAGATACACACACACACATATATACATATACATTTACTTTAGGTTGGAGAAAGATAGGAGAATAAATACAATAGACTTAACACAACTTGAGAAGAAACATAATTAGAATGGGATGGTGGGAAGATCAAATTTTTATTTATATTTCTCTGTATTGTTTGAATTATTAAAATGAGTATATATTATTTTTGAATTAATCTTAAAAATACTGTTAAAGAATGAAAGGAAAAAATAGACAAAGAAAAAGAAGCAAATCATCACTGGGATCAAAAGCATGACTATATACAATCTACCAGGATCTAAAGAATTCCACATAAACAGATACAGTTTTGTCAAGTCTCAGCTATATAGTCAACATTAAAAATTCATACAGGAAAAAGAGAAAATTCTGGAGGTTGAAGAATTTAAATCCCTTTCCTTGAGAAATTTATAATACATTGGGAGAATATGTGAACAATAAACTAATAAAGAAATAAAACAAGAACAAGCAAACAGATAAGAACATAGCTTAAATAGTAAAAGAACAATTTTCTAAATATGTGTCATATATATATCTAGTACTTAAAAGTTTCCAGTTTTTTCCAGCTTATTTTTCAATTCTGTAAGTCTGTTAAGTCAACTTATGTTCACAATGTATTTAATAAATAAGGAGATAGGTATCATCATTCCTATATTTCATATGAAAAATAAGAAAGAAAGAAAGAAAGAAAGAAAGAAAGAAAGAAAGAAAGAAAGAAAGAAAGAAAGAAAGAAATGCCCAGAAAGGAATTTAACTCATGTTTAAACCAAGCTGGAAGTAGAAGTAAAATGATCTGATTTCTCTAGATTACTAACTCCCCCTTTCCCTACAATGTCCTATCTTAGAAAATATTTAAAAAGGTCAGACAATAGTGTATACAATTTCATTTTCATAAGATGGAGATGGGTTCTTACAAAACTGATAGTGAACATCACTGTGAATGGAGGCCTATTAAATTACCTTCTGAACATTTTTGCCTAAAATGTGTTTGGCATTGGTCATCTTCATTAGATTCTTCTGAGGTTGATGAAAGTCTCAGATTTTTAGTTGATTTTTAGCCCCAGTCCCATATTTGATCCATAGATCTGGGTTTGGAATAAATATATGTGAATTTTTAAACCAACTTTCCAAGATTAAGAAACTTCTGATGTTTATATAAATGGAAAAATCTCTGGCTTGCTAAAATAAAGGGGAGAGAGGAGAAAGTTCATGCATGTTGAAAAATGTAAAAGAAAAAGAAAAGGATTCTGAATACATTTTACTGTAAGAGAAGAACAATGTGCAGACAAACTTGACTTGAGTGGAGCATGTAGGAATTTAATCTCGACAAGGTTAAATGAGTGAATTTTAAAGTTGCTGTCAACTGGGCTCCACCTGGCCATGATTTTGCTGTTCTGAGAGTAGCTTCTCTTTCAACTGTAGGTCAGCATCAATGTAGACTTAATACATGAACAGGAGTAAATTTGATTCTGCAGCAGCCTGGGGCTATTGTTTGTATTTTCTCTGGTTCTATGTCTGTGTCTTTTCCTAAATGCCCATTTAAATAATCATTCAAATCATATATTAATAACAGAACTTGCAAGTTTAGACGCAAAGTTTCCAATGAAAGTGCCCTGAGAAAAAGGAATCTTAAATTTATTCTTTAAAGTTTGGAATAAATCGAAGCTCTTTAATCAGTGCTTAATATTTATGTTGCATTGTTTAGGTCAAATATTTTTGCAAAGTGGAGGGTCAGTTGAAGGAGGGGAGTGATCAAAGCCTGGCTGAACAGTTAGAAATTTATTTAATAATCTTCATAAAGTAAGATATAGATGTAAACTAATTAAATGGGAATGGAATAAAAAAGGCATTGGTGAGGGTATTAAATAAGGAAGACTTGAAAATACTTGATGATGGAATAAATATGGAAGTAATTAGATAAATGTCAAGAATGTCATTGAGTTTATTTTCCTAACAAAATCATGATTTTTTTTAAAGGATGTCCAGAGAACAAACTGATTTTTAAGAAGTATTGATGAATTTACTTTTCAGCATGTTGAAGAATTTAAGGTGAAAGGAATACTAGATGGAGATTAAAATGATTTATACACTTGAATGTTCAAAATGGAGTATAAACTGAAGAAGTAAATTGAGAGATAGGAAAGACAAAAGTAGTTCTTTATATTTTATGCAAAACTGTGTAGTGGTTTAAAAGCACTGCCCATCAAATTTTTAACATCCTCCTATTTAAAGGTGGAGTATATGGCCATATCCTTCAATATGGGCTGTTTTGTGAATGCTTTGACTGATAGGGTGCAACAGAACTGACATTATGACACTGCCATGGCCACCTGGTTCTCTCAGAATGCTTTCTCTTCGTAAACCCCCTCATACTGTCCCTCTAAAACACAGCCACCATGATGCGAGAAATATAAGGCAATGAATAAGCCATATGTGGGCTCTCTCATTCTCAAAGTGGAGCCTATCCTATAGTCATTAGCCCAGGTTCTGAACATATCAGAGACAAAGACATCTTGGAGATGGATCCTCCAGTCATTTGAGTCTTTCCAGTAGTAGTTCTCTTTCTGAATTCTTTGTACACAGAAACTATGAGCTGATAAAAGAAACTGCGCTGCTTTACCCATTAAGATTAGGATGCTCTGTTACACACTAATAGTAACCAGAGTGGCCTCTGTTAATAAACCCCAGTTGGTTATATCTTCTCAACTGAGATCTAAGCATTATGGCATGGACACAGCCCTACATGCTATGCCTTGGCAGTATCCCTGATCCACAGAATCCATAAACATTAGAAAACTTTTTTATACCACTAAATTGCGGTAGTTTGCTATCCAGCAATAATAACTAAAGCATAATCTTTTGAAAATGTGATGAAATTCATGGATGTCTTCCCCTATATTGCACTCACCCAAAATATTGCTTATAACTATGAGGATTTCTCAACCCCCTTATTTTTATCTCAATAATAACAAACAACATTGAACAGATGCTTATGGGAAAACACCTTCAAGAACAATTTATCTGAAGAAACTGATCTATCTCTCATAACAAACTACAGAGGGAAGTACTCCCATCATCTTAATTTAACATATACATGCCACTCACTGCCTAAAACTCTAAGTTATAGAATATCATTACTATTAATTCAATATTACATATTTAAAAACCTGAAGCACAAAGAGAGCAAGTAATTTTTCCAAATTTATGTGATTAGTTATGGAGAAAGTGCATAAACTCACACAATCTAGTTTAAGACTATGCTTTTAACCTCTATATTATAATGCCTCTCAATTAATCCTGGAGAAGACAAGTACCTAAGTAAGATGAAACACTTGGTTACAGATTGTTTCTAAACTAAATTTAAGTTTGTTAACTCCAATTCCATGAGTCCTCATTTTGTCTGCCTCAACAAATGATTAATTAATAATTCTTCTACTTTTCTATGTGAATTGAACAGTAATTAAGTTAATTAAGATCTGTTTTTCTAAAAATATAAGACTGGAAACTTATACAAGAAGTATGTACATTAAGCATAGCAGGACACCAATCAGGGGTCATTAAATATAAGTAAGTTAATTAAGGACATTAAACTGTTTCTAGGCATGGTGAGCTGACCTAAAAATATACAGCCTTTTCCTGCTCTATTAAATTTGAATTGTGCCCTTGTAGATCTTTTCCTTTTGGAAAAAGCTAAAATACACTTGGAAGTAGAAAATTAGAACATCAGAGGATATTTATGATCTCACAGCAATGTCTTATTATTGAACTTGACTCAAAGTGTTTTTATTATGGATGCTTTAACAAGAGAGAAGTGCTTATCAGGAAGAATGAATTTTTTTTTCAAGGTTGATATTCCTTTAACTGGGAGCAGGAGGGATACTTATGAACTGGGGAATGACAAAAAGCAAAGAGCAGTGTCAGCTAAATCAACTGATTCACATTTTGTTAATAGAGGGACAGCTGTTCATCTTAATCACTTTCATGCCCTCTTTGCTGTGCTGTATTTTACATTGTCATTCCCACAGTTCCGCTGGACATGTGCTATCTCTTATGCATCAGCATACTATATCTGAGCTAACAGTGCTTGCTATATAAGGTAATGAATATGACATTTGGTGTGTCCCAGTTCTTTTTCAAGCATCTTTAATATCATGTTGATTCTATTATTTGTGGTTCTGTTCATTCTAATCATGCAGATAGAGATAACCTTTGAAAAATGACATAACTCTTCTTTATTTAATGTCCTTTGTTGTCTCTCCTCTACTCAGTCTGTTTGTGGTATAGTCTTCAATGTTATTGATCTTTTATTTCTATAGTTAAACTTTGAAGTTTTTTCCAACATTCCTTTATTAATGGCTTCCTTCTTGCTATCTTATTTATTCCATAAATTGACTCAGTCTTATTCATTTCTTGTCTCCTTAAGGAACTGATACAGAAAATGATTTCTGACTGTTTCTTAATTGTTCCAGAAATGTGTTTCTTTTTTGGTCAAATGACACATCAAATCATATTCAAGAAAACTGGCATCATAGGCAACTTTTCTAAACCTGTTTTCTAGTAAGCTTCTTCTTTTTTTAAAGTATTATATATTATATATAATATATATATTATTTAATTATAGATATTATATTATATATATATATTCAACTAGCCAACATATAGTACATCATTAGTTTTAGTTGTAGTGTTCAATGACTCATCAGTTGCACATAACACCCAGTGCTCATCAAAACATATGCCCTCCTTTTTCTTTTTTTTTTTTTTAATTTTATTTATTTGACAGAGAGAAACACAGCCAGAGAGGGAACACAAGCAGGGGGAGTGAGAGAGGGAGAAGCAGACTTCCCGCTGAGCAGGGAGCCCAATGTGGGACTCGATCGCGGGTCTCCGGGATCATGACCTGAGCCAAAGGCAGTCGCTTAACCAACTGAGCCACCCAGGCACCCCAAAACGTGTGCTCTCCTTAATGTTCATTGCCCTGTTACCCTCATTCATCACCCATCTCCCCTTCCATGACCCCCAGTTTATCTTCCAGAATCAAGAGTCTTTCATGTTGTCTCCCTCTCTGATTTCTTCCCATTTAGTTTTCCCCTCTCTTCCCTATGATCCTCTATGCTATTTCTTATAGTCCACATATGAGTGAAATCATATAATTGTTTTTTTCTCTGACTTATTTTACTCAGCATAATACCTTCCAGTTCCATCCATGCCGATGTAAATGCTAGGTATTCATCCTTTCTTATGGCTGAGTAATATTCCATTGTATATATAAACCACATCTTCTTTATCCATTCTTCTGTTGAAGAACATCTCGGCTCCTTCCACAGTTTGGTTATTGTGGACATTGCCTCTATGAACACTGGGATTCAGGTGTCCCTTTGGATCACTACATTTGTATCTTTGAGGTAAATACCCAGTGGTGCAATTACTAGGTTGATGTGTAGCTCTATTTTTAACTTCTTGAGGAACCTCCATACTGTTTTCCAGAGTGGCTGTACCATCTTACATTTCCACCAACAGTGTAAGAGAATTCCCCTTTCTCCACATCCTCACCAACATTTGTTGTCTCCTTTGTTGTTAATTTTAGCCATTCTAAGTGATGTAAGGTGGTATCTCATTGTGGTTTTGATTTGTATTTCCCTGATGACAACTGCTGTACAGCATTTTTCTCTAGTAAGCTTTTAAGTCTCTTCCTACTTCAACAATTTAGTTTTATTCTTTCCATCTTTATACTGATTTTATTATTGGTTTTTATTTCACTACAAAGTGGACAATAAGAATTCTCCATGATCTAGTCTTTAAATATATATTTTTTAAGATTTTGTTTATTTGAGAGAGAGCAAGAGAGAATGTGTGTGTGTGTTGGGGGGAGTGCAAACGGGGAAGGGGAGAAAGGGAGAAAATCCCAAGTGGATTCCAAGCTCAGTGGAGCTGGACATGGGGCTCAATCTCACAACTTTGAGATCACAACCTGAGCTGAAACCAAGAGTTGGACATTTAAGCAACTGAGCAACCCAGGTGCCCCATTTAATCTTTATTTTTAAAGCCTGGGTAGCATGTATTTCTAATGCCATTGTTTTTTATTTTATTTTTTAAACATTTTATTTATTTGAGAGAGAGAGAGTGCACACACAAGTGGGGTGGGGGGGAGGCTAGGGAGAGGAAGAAGCAGACTCCTGGATGAGCAGGGAGCTCGATGCAGGGCTCAATCCCCATACCATTGGATCATGACCTGAGTCGAAGGCAGGTGCTTAACTGACTGAGCCACCCAGGTGCCGCGCATCATCTTTTTTTAATTCCAGTACATCTACCATATAGTGTTATATTAGTTTCAGGTGTACAATATAGTGATTCAACAATTCCATACATTATTCAGTGCTCATTATTAAGTGTACTTTTAATCTTATTCACCTATTTTACCCTTCCCCCTACCCACCTCCCCTCTTGCAATCAACAGTTTGTTCTGACTTTTCGTTGAGAGTCAGGTTTTTGCTTTGTCTCTATTTTTCTCTGTTTTGTTTCTTAAATTCCACATCAGTAAAATGTATGGTATTGGTCCTTCTCTAACTCATTTCACTTAGGATCATACTCTTTAGATCCATCCATATTGTTGCTAATGGCAAGAGTTCATTCTTTTTTGTGGCTGAGTAATATCCCACTTGTGTATATGTGTGTATGCATGTATATGTATGTATGTATATATATACATTTATGACATAGTCTTCAATGTAATCAATCCTTTATTTCTACAGTTCAACTTTGAAGTGTTTACTTTGGAGAAATGTATATATATATACATATATATATATGTATATATATACACACAGTGGAAGTATACTGTATATATGTGTTTATACATATAGTATATATATAATATAGCATATACATACTATGTATACATATATAAACACACTATATATACATATTACACACACACCCACACACCACCTCTTCTTTACCCATTCATCTATTTAAGGACACTTGGGTTGCCTCCATAATTTGACCATTGTAAATAATGCTGCAATAAATATAGGGATGTACAGATCTCTTTGAATTAGTGTTTTTAGATTCTCTCGGTAAATACCCAAGAGTGGAATTACTGCATCATATAGTAGCTCTATTTTTAATTTTTTGATAAATCTCCATACTATTTTCCATAGTGGCTGCACCAGTTTTCATTCCCACCAATAGTGCATGAGGGTTCCTTCTTCTCTATATGGTCACCAACATGTTTCTTGTATTTTTGATTTCAGCCATTCTGACAGGTGTTAGTCGATATCTCATTGTGGTTTTGATTTGCATTTCCCTGACAATATGTGATGATGAGCATCTTTTCATGTGTTTGTTGGCCATCTGTATGTCTTCTTTGGAGAAATGTCTCTTCATTGCTGTCTATTTTATTTTTTTCAAATTTTTTAAATGAGAACTTGATTTTTTTTCAAGTTTTTAAAAATATTTTATTTATTTATTTGGCAGAGAGATCACAAGTAGGCAGAGAGGCAGGCAGGAAGAGGAGGAAGCAGGCTCCCTGCTGAGCAGAGAGCCCAATGTGGGGCTCAATCCCAGGACCCTAAAATCATGACCTAAGCCGAAGGCAGAGGCTTAACCCACTGAGCCACCCAGGCACGCCTTTTTTTTTTTCAAGATTTATTTAAATTCCAGTTAGTTAACATACAGTGTAGTATTAGTTTTCAGGTGTAGAATATAGTGATTCACCACTCACATACAACACCTAGTACTCATCTTAACAAGTGCTCTCCTTAATACTCATCATCCATTTAACTCATCCCTGCACCCACAACCCCTCCAGAAACCCCTCTGTTTTCTGGCTTGTCTCCTTTCCCCTCCTTTTCCTCCTCCTCTTCTTCTCCATCATTGTTGTCACTGCCGTCCTCTCCTC
>PITA01028149.1:0-19815 GCA_004023965.1 Spilogale gracilis
GAATGGATAAAGAAGATGTGGTACATATATACAATGGAATACTATGCCTCCATCAGAAAGGATGAATATCCAACTTTTGTAGCAACATGGACTGGACTGGAAGAGATTATGCTGAGTGAAATAAGCCAAGAAGAGAAAGTCAAGTATCGCATGGTTTCACTTACTTGCGGTGCATGAGGGGTAACCTGGAGGACAGTGGAGAAGGAAAGTAAATGGGAACTAGGGTAATCCAGGGAGAGAAACGAAACAACAGAGATTTTGGACCTAGAAACAAACTGAGGGACTTGGAGGGAAGCGGATGGAGGGATGGGAGAGCCTTGTGGTGGGTACTGGGGACACCTAAAGCGTGGAGCACTGGGTGTGGGGAATGGGTAATGAATCTTGGAAGACTGGGGAAAAAAATGTAAGTAACAATTAAAAAAAAAAGATACAAAACAAATGTGCAAAGAAAAAAAAAAAGAGTCCTAACTATTGAGAAGAAACTGGTGGTTACCGGAGGGGAGGAGAGCAGAGGGATGGGTAAAAGAGGTGACTGAGACTGAGGATGGAAAAAATAATAATAAAATAAACAAAATTTATAAGGAAAACATATCCACCCAACACAATGAAATATATCCATGTGCAAAAGAGGATCTCACTATCACAGTGGTTTCTGGTTTTCTTGTATAAAAGCAAAATGTTAGAAATAGTCCTATTCTAAGTGTCTAGAAAAAAAGACTATTAGAAAATCCTTAACATGGTAAAAATCATTCTGTTGAAAGCTGTTTGCAGAGTGACCTTAGTGAACCATGGAATGAGGTTCCCTTCACACACATGAGGTGACATTATTTAGTAATGGCTACCTCTTAATGGAGGTTGCACTTCACAGTGAGTGAGGGTGGTTAACCAGAAGGGAAGATGGAAGGAAGAGATGGGAAGAGTGGAAAAACCAGAAGAAAGGGGTTGGTGAAGAAGAAAAATAGAAAAATAAATAGTATGAGCTCTTTGTGGAAATGAAACACATTTATGTTTGACATTTATGTGAGCCATTTATGCTATGCTCTTCTATAAGGCAAGTTTAATTCTCCCTGCCATCTTTTCGTCTGCTATTTGGTGGGGACTGGTCGTTTAAAGCTCACACTGGAGGACTCAAAAGGACCTAGGGGCATTTCATTCCTGGGGAGATAAAACTGCTGGGGGCTGGTAGCACAAAATGTAAATGGAAAGGCATTAGAGCAGTATGGTTTGGTAGGAGGACTGGGACCTGAAATGGTGTTTTCCTCTTTGAAGTCCTCACTATTTGCCCTAATCCAGTCTTTCACTACGTTTGTGCCTATTACGTACTGGGCAATGTGCTAGGAAGGGGTTGTGGATGTGGTGAACAAGGCAATCATGGCTGAGCTCTCTGTTCTTATCACACAGGGCCTTACCTACTCCATCATTAGCTCATTGAGGGCAGGAATCAACTCTTACTTATCTTACTCATTTGCAAACCCAACAGAACTCTTAGCATTTTCAGACACTCATGAATGTTAAGTCAATGTTGACAGACTTGGCCTTCATAACTTTGCTGCTGGCCATGTCAGGAGAGGGAATGGATCAGCTTCCCATGGCTGCCTTCAGAGTGGAGGTCATATTCTGGGATGCCCAGTCATCTTCTCAGGGCTGATTTGAATCAAACATTTGCTTAATTTTTTAGACTGAATGTGGACATGGCTGATACAACCTTAGGCCGACTCTTATGTTCCATCCTTAGACCAGCTTCTCAGATTCTCATCCTCTAACAGCTTGTTAATCAAATTGGAAAAGCCTTGTAATAGAGGGAAGGTCTGCCCTTAGCTTCAGCTTTTTTCAGTCTTGAGTAGAATTTAGTTAATTTTGCTAAGTATCCTTAAGAAGCCAGAAAGATCTGGGATCTTGCCTTTCTTAGATTAAAGTGATGATCTCAGAGGGAGTTCATTTGCAAAGGGAAAGACCAATGCTTGAAAGTGGGACAAAATTGAAGAACTTTTTGTCTCTTTACTTTTTTATCTGTATGATTCACAGGCATCTGGCAGTCATTTGACCCTACCACTCCCTCTCCTGCCTCTATCAATCCTTGATCAGTACTCTGCCAGCTTAAAGAGCTTCTGGCTTTGCCAGGACCAGTGTGAGAGTGAGTGTCCTCAAGATGGAGTAGGGATGAATAAAGCCAACCTACAGAGGCTGCCACCATCTGTACCAGCTAACTGAAAAAGGGATGTTCTAGTCTCATCTACTGAGGGACTATGTTCTCAAACTGATCACTCATTTATAGTCCGAAAGCTGAAAATTCTTAGAATCTGCTTTAACAATGTAAGATGGGACAAACCTCTATTTCTTTGATACTCTTTGCAGACAATATAAGGATGATGCCCACACCAAGGCAGAATACTCCTGTGGCAAAAAAGCCAGAGAGGACTCCAGTGGCTGAGAGCTGTAGCCGGTAGGCAGGCAATTGCTGCTGCTTCAAGGCAGTGTTGTCTGGCAGTCTGGACTGGCTGTCCTCAGATGTCCTCTTCATTTTGGTCCTGCAGGTGACTGGGATACTTTTGAGGCATTTATAGCATTATTATTCATAGTGATACTGCATAATGGTAATACTAAATGAAGAATTTTTTGAACTTTCTTTTGTAGTTTCAGTCTGCTTCCCAGAATTATTCCTTAACTGAAACTGATATTCAGTAGGAACACAGTTCTCTTCAATCAGCCATTGGTGTATTTCACTTTAAGCTCAAAAAATGTGTGCTAAATGCCAGGCCTAGGAGGAATAGTCCCCAGCAGGGCCTGCACAGACCAACATCTGGTGACACTGGGAAGCAGTTATAATGGGCTATTTCTGGGATGTGGTGACTAATTCAAGGCAAGCCCTTCCTGAAAGGGGGGACATGGATTTATCTTTGAAAACTTGCCTAAAGCCTCAGAGATTAATACAAAAAAATAAAAGTTAGGGCTATCAGCTTTTTCCCAAATGTGGCTGCTTCTAACATAACTATAAACTAACTTAGATGAATGCTCTCAGGTTACAGCTAACTTTGCTACTTATGATAATGAGGAGGAGGGAAGCAAACAGGGACTGTGGAACACAGATGCCTAAGCTCAGCAGCTGCCAATTTTTTCATCCATAGGAAAGACTCTAGTAGAAAATGTACATTAAAAACATCTCCCCCTTAACTTTTTCCAAGTGAGTGCTTTGGAGTAGCTCAAATGAGGCAAGAGAAAAGAAGAGGAAGATAGATACTTGTTAAATGTTCAATATTGCAATATGGTATTATTAGTTTGGTTTGGGGTTTTTCATTTATCAGAAATCCCCTAACATTTCATTGGGCTGTTAATAATTACATCCTTTCTTTAAAATGTATTTAAGATACAGAATTAGGATTTTAAAAAATAGGCAACTGTCTAATCTTCCTTTTTTATTAACATTAGGCAGAGAAGCCATGCTGGACCATTTTTATTTTTATTTCATTTTATTTTTTTAAGGGGGGGGGACAGAAAGAGAGGGAGAGGGAGAATCTTAAGCAAGTTCCACACCCAGCATGGAGCCTGATGCTGGGCTCAGTGTCCTAACCCTGACATCATGACCTGGCCAAAATCAAGAGTCAGGCACTTAACTGACTAAGCCATCCAGGTGCCCTTGAACTACTTTTATATTAAAGAAGGAAACGACTTTGGCAAGTGTATCTAGTTTAAAAGAATACAAAAGAAATGTAAAAACTTACACTAGATGGTATCCAATTCAGAGCTGAAGCTTTCCACTTGCAAAACTGGGAAAAGCAAATACCAGGGGAAATTTTCAGCACATCATTTGAATCTAGCTTGGAGACGGTGACAAGTATGGCTGCTGGAATCAGCCTTGTGTGAGAAGATGGCTGAGAACACTTCTAATTCACATCTACTATTGTTTCACTAAACAAACATGGACAAGAACTTGGGTTTAAAAGGCAGCAACATCCTACAAGATTAGATTATATGTGCATGGTTGGCTTACAAAATAATCAGGTATGTTTGCCACTGAGGAATTAGGTCCAACATTGGGTGGGATTTTACTACATAGATAACAGCTAGGAGAAGGGTCATTATGGTAACAAATCTTTAAGAACAGAATTTCTGAGGGGCGCCTGGGTGGCTCAGTTGGTTAAGTGACTGCCTTTGGCTCAGGTCATGATCCTGGAGACCCGGGATCAAGTTCCACATCGGGCTCCCTGCTCAGCGGGAAGCCTGCTTCTCCCTCTCTCACTCCTCCTGCTTGTGTTCCCTCTCTGGCTGTGTTTCTCTCTGTCATATAAATAAATAATTAAAAAGAAAAAAAAGAACAGAATTTTTGAAGCTTTTTATAAAATAACAAAACCGAACTAACCCCAATCTCAAAGTAAGAGGAAATTTCATGTAGTATATTAGTCAGGGTTCTCCAGAGAAACATACCTAAATGGAGGTATGTAAAGAGATTTTATTAGAAGGAATTCGCTCACGTTGTTACGGAGGCGGCTGGCAAGTCCAAAATCTGCAGAGCCGATGTCTTGATTTGAGTCTAAAGGCTAAAAGGTGCTGTAAAATCAGGAAGAGCTGAGATCCCAGTTCGAAGGCTATCAGACAGGAAGAGCCAATGTGTCAGTTGGAATCAGAATTCTCTCTTATTTTGGGGGGAGGGGAGTGGTTTGTGGAGGGTGTGTGGGGGATGGGCAGTGTCAACCTTTTGTCCTATTTAGGCTTTCAACTGACAGAAAGAGGCTCACCCACACGATGAAGGGCAATCTGCTGTACTCAAGTCCACCCCAGTAAATGTTAAACTCATCTAATGACAGCCTCACAGAAACACTCAAAACTATATTTTCTTGACTATCTGGGCAACCTCTGTCCCAGTCAAGTTGACATATAAAATTAACCATCACAGGTATTAAGTGAACATATTTTTGGGGTAACATTCCTAAGATAGCCAGATCTTACTTTATAGGCACTTTCATATTTACATATTTCTCTTCTAAATGAACCTTCAAGCATATAGATATACTTCATACACTCTGCTTTACAAGTTTCTAGAACTGGGTTTCCTTACCCTCGTACTACTGATTAATATTTTGGGCCAGATACTTTGTTATTGTGGGGGCTGTCCTGTAGGATGGTAGAAGGTTGAGCAATATCCTTGGCGAAAGGATACTAACTACTAAATAATAGCCAGTCACAACTCCCCACTGGATGCTAGTAGTCTCCTCCCAGTTGTGACAACCAAACATATCTCCAGACAAAGCAAATGTCCCCTGGGGGGCAAAATTGCCCCTGGTTGAAGATCCACAGTTCTAGATTGATATGGATATGACAGTTTGCTAGCAGTTGTTATACTGTGGTATCATGAGAAATTTTAGAGTGTGATTTTTTAAATCCTTGCTTTCTTTTCTCTCTACTGTTGTGTAGGTAGCCTTCCTAGGTACTACCAGAAATTTTCTGTAAATCTGAGATTATTTTAAAATAAAAAGGTACAAAATAGTTAAGATAGTTGTAGTTATATTATCTTTCATATATTTGCAAAGTGCCACATACATCTTCAACTCTTCTATCACTACCACTGCACCCTTCACACTGGGACCAGGCTTCAGTTTAGGAGTCTGTCCCACAAGTACCATCACATGGAAGCCTCAATCCCAGGAGATATCATTTTTGCAGTTCTTGAAACCGAGGCTCAGAGAGGGAAGTGGCTTGGCTAAGGTTGCCCAGATGCTCTTTCCCTTATGCAAAGTAACATCAGAGGCCAGCTGGTGAAAGAAAAACTGTCTGCTTAACAAAAATCATATACAAGCTGGTGATACTTTATTACACAGAGAAGTCGGCAAAGGACAGCTTCATTTTTGTCAAAGAATCTCCACCAAAAATTTCCGGTGATTCATCTGATGATGCAGTTAACATAATAAGACAATAGCTGATATTTACTGAGTCCTTGCAGTATTCCAGAGTCATTAAATGAGATGCAAATCCCACCATAAAAACTGGAATTTACATTAGGACCCAGACTTAGAAAAGGCCCAGCTTCAAAGATTCAGACTTGCACAGACTGAGGACTCCCATTTCCAGAAGTTCAAAAACCTCCTTTCTTATCTAGATGAGAGAAAAGGGGAGGGGAGGAAACAGGTTAAAATCAAGAAAAGACCGTCTTGGTGAATAAATTCAACCATCTGGATTTCCTGGTATTTGTGTACCTGTTATGCCCAGAATATCAGGAAGGGCAAAAAATCCCAACCTGTGTTTTATTTAGAATTGAAATATTTATTTAAGTAAAAGAAGAGGTACTAAATAAAACATCTGTTTCATCAAAGGGCCCTTTTGTAATCATTCAAAATAAAAGTGCATAAAAAAGTCTTATACAAAGATGTTTCAAAATACCCAAAGTATGGTGAGATTGCACACATATTTCAATATAGGATAGCCGATAATGATGACATCAACATAATACAAATAACTGGGCGATGAGGTTTTTTCTTTGACACAATTCTTCCTTATCATTATAATTAGAAAACTTATAGTGGATTACTCAGATTTCACATTATAACTAAAATAATCAAATATGGACTTATGTGTCTAACATCAAATTTGTTGAACTTTTAAAAAAGCCAGTCAGGTCAGGGAATAGGTGTGTGTGTGTGTGTGTGTGTGTGTGTGTGTGTGTGTGTGTAGGAAAATGAAAAAAATTGTCTTTTAACCTGTATGGATTTCTGATGTAACGCAGTGATCAATCATAATCAGGTTGGTCACTCTGGGGATATAGTTTTATGGGATAAGTTAATTTATTCAGCATGTTTGGAAGATGAATTCCAAATCTCTTTCATAGTTGCTTCTATGATTAACTAGGTTGGTGACTGGCAGCCATTTTTATTATTAGACAAATCTTCTCTCCAGTAGATACTTCTAAACATCGAGCTAGATTGAAAAATTAGCCTCACGATAAACAGTAGGTGGCAATTCAATTTTTCACATTTGATGATAATGGATTACTTTCATAAATATAGTATGAGCTAATGCGGTGGCCACAAAAGCATTCAATCAGTTTTAATCCACTGAGACATCAAAATAATTTCCCCATAAAAATAAAAACAAAATAGACCTCTATATTAAGTGAGTTTTTGGGTATGGGAGATGCAGGCCATGAGGCAAGTTTGTGCTGCTACTTCCTCATACATTTTAAGGATGAAAGACAAAGATGACTATGTCTCTAAAGCAAGGCACACAAAAATGTGCCAAGTCCTCCAGATCTTCCTGTTTCTCAAAGATACAATATACATGTGGTCCCCAGGGGGCAGAGACCACTGGTCATATAATGAAGAAACAAAGCTGATTCCTATAAAACAAAGGGAAAGGATACAGTTAGGTCTAAGGGGATGAGATGGACTCTGTAATTGCAGTTATTTTAGAGTTAAAAGATAGAAATCATTTCAATGGCCAGAATGTGCTGGCTCCCCATGTCAAAGGTTTTATTACTGTCTTTGAACTCAAGTTCAAGTTGAAGAAAAAAAGATTAAAGGCAATTGCTGGTTACACGGTACCTCGGGAATGTCCATCATCCTCCTCAACTTCTGATCTCTCCAGTTCCAGTCAAAAACCAGAAACTTTAAGGGGTTCAAATTAAGGCCACCTGAAAGAAACACAGAGAGAGTTGCTATAGCAAAGACCTCATGACATAAGCTTACTCAAATGACTTTTTAGTCTCTTGGTTGCTTTTTGCTTCATTTGCCGTCCTCTCCCCCAACACCTAATCTCTACATACTGAATGCAGCCAGCCCTAACCTGATGGAAAACAAATGGCAGCACACTGAGATTGCTTTCCTTATAATCTTATCACTGATTTGGAGTGAGGCAGAGAAGCTGGTAAGCTTGTCAATTGCTCAAGTGCTGGCAAAGAAACAATCCCAGACCTCCATTTCATGAGGCCCCAGAGGGTGAAGTCTCATTCCCGACAGGAATTTGGTAAGATGGATCTTGCAGCCTGGTTAGTGGCCTTTCAGGGGAGTTGAGTCTAGTGGAGTGTGAATGACTGTGAGGAGGTGAATGGTCAGAAGGATGAGGCTGGGGTTCAGGTGTTAGTTTTAGACAGAAAAGGAAGTAAATATGAATAGGTTCTATTCAGAGTTTGTTATCATAAAGAAGACTAAGAAACCACTTATGGACTCCATTTCTACCATCTTCCTCTTTATCTAGAGATAATTATGGAATGTGGGGCTGGAGGAGAGCTCCGGGTCTGTCTATTCCTCAGAGGTCTTGAGTTGGGCACAGTTAGTTTTCCCCACTCCCCATGTTCTTTCCATTGCCCCAAGTTGTTTCATGTTACATATGGAAACATAACCGAAGTCTTTCTTTACTCTGCGGCTCTCCCCTTCAACTTTTCTCTGTGATTATTTCAATATTTCCTCTTCTGCCCCAAAGACTTCTTAAAATGCCTCTTATTTATTTGAAGATTTTATTTATTTACTTATTTGAAAGAGAGAGAAAGAGAGAGGAAGCACATGCAGGTACCAGAGTGGTGGGAAGGGGCACATGCAGAGAGAGAGAGAGAGAGAGAGAGAGAGAGAGAGAGACTCTCCTGCACTGCGTATGCCCTGATGCAGGCCTCAATCCCAGGACCCTGAGATTATGACCTGAGCTGAAATCAACAGTCAGAGGCTTAACCAACTGAGTCATGCAGGTGCCCTTATAATGCCTCTTATTTAAAATTCTCTCTGTGTGATGCTCAGTGGGAACTGACTCTGGGATCAAGCCCCACATCAGGCTCCCTACTCAGTGGGGAGTCTGCTTCTCCCTCTGCCTCTCACCCCACTCTCGTTCTCTCTCCCAAATAAATAAATAAAATCTTAAAAAAAGATAAATTGAGAAGAACAATGGGTTGGTAGTCTTCCCTTAAAAATAACTTACTATTGATGGGAGAGCAAACAGGTACAAGCCTCTCAGGAAGGCACTTGAGCATTCTATAATAGAAGCTTTAAAAATGCTTACTATTTGATAAAGTAATTTTCTTTCTATGACAAATCCCAATAAATACATCAGAAACATAAATACAGTTAGTGGGGTTTCAGGCTAGCTCTGTTGGCAGAGTATGTAACTCTTGATCTTGGGGTTGTAAGTTTCAGCCCCACACTAGGTGTAGAGATTACTTTAAAAATATAATCTTAAAAAAAGAAAAATATAGTTACTTGCAAAGATGATCAATGCAGTATTATTTATAATAGCAAAGAATTGGAAATAATCCAGGTATCCTACCATAACTGAATTGCTAAAAAAAATATAACTTGGGATAAATATCCAAAAGATATTAAAAAAAAAAACAAAAAACTCGTAAATCAGTGGCAAAAACCACCAAACAATCTGATTTAAAAATAGAGGAAATGAATAGGTATTTTTCCAATGAAGACATCCAAATGGCCAACAGGTACATGAAAAGGTGCTCAGCATCACTAATCATCATTGAAATGCAATTTAAAACCACAATGAGGTGAGGTGAATCTCTGGCTAAGGGCTGTGGGAGAAGCAGGGTTCACCCCTGGGCTCTCCTGCTGCCTAGCCAATCTCTCCCAACTCTATGTCTCACTGATATGCTATGAGCACCTCTCATCTGTTCCTTTACTTCAATGTCCTCCCATGTCCATAAGGCAAAAATCCAAACTCCTCAGCTTAGTGTTCAAGATCCTGCCTTCACACTCTTTCTTTCCAGTTGAATCACCAGCCCAGGAAGTTTCCAACCAAGAAAGCTGGTTCCTTTAATAAAAATAAAAACTAGCATTTTATTTCTTTGGGTGTGAAACTCATTGTGCCAAACTCTTTATTGGCATTTTATTATCATGCCAATCCTTTGAGGAAGATACTACCACTATCCCTGTCATTTGAATACATAAACAGATTTAGAGAGGTTAAGTAACTTGCCATGGTCACAGAGCTGGTCAGTTGCTGGACCTGGGATTTGACTCTGGACTAAATCCATAATAGGGAATTGTAACCTCAACTCTGTATCTCAGTCATATGTATCTGCCTGCCCTCTTCAGATTCAGCTGTTCTCCTATTCCTGACTGCTTTTCTCACATCTCCATACTTCAAAGATCCTATTTTAATCCTTTGCATACTTTAAAGATCAGTTAAAGACCCTTTTCTCTCTAAAGCCTTCCACACAGATTCAGCCTCCATAACAATGTATTTTAACTCCTATAGGACTTGGAAGTGCTCATTTGGCCCTTGGCATTTGTCATATTGTCATGTTGTCAAACTCCATATATGTATATTTATTTCTTCAAGGATCAGGAGCTCCTTGAGGGGGGAAAGCTCTGGGACTAGGAAGACAATTGGTGAAATGAACTGTGGATCCACTAACCTGCTTAAAGCAACTGGAATTTGAATATATTTAGGTGGGCACATGTACCACAGTTCGCCACAATCCTTACTATACCCTATTGCACTACACCTGCTAGCTAGCTTTACTGACAAAAGACTGTTTCCAACTCCCGAATTGACATAGAAATGTGGTTTCACTGCATCACAAATGTGGTTTCCTAAACTCACAGGGGTAAGGGAGAGTCCCAGTTCTGAGTAGGCATATCAGTGCCTCTCTTCATACCTTGTTTAATGAGTTCTTTAATTCTCCCTGGTGTTCCTACACCCAGGTGCACAACACGCTTCTCCAGCAACTTTACCTGCTCCTGGACCTATTTATTCCAAGATGGAAGAGATGAAAGACAGAAGAGTCATTAGAAAGTGCAATCATAGGCACTTTATCTAAAAGTTAAAGAAGTAAAAAAGCAAATGGGGCTCCCCTTGTTTAGGCTCAACTTCCCGTGCAAAGAAGGTTAACTAACATCAAGATAGAAAAGCATCACTCTGTAAAATTGGCAAATCTTCAGAGAACCCAGGGGTCAAACCCGAGCTTCTGTGCAGGAATCTTGGATCACAGAGGAGTAGCAACTTTTGTTGTAGCAGGTGGGCATGCAAAGGCAGGCAATGTAAAGAACACCACAACAGTTGTTAAATATGTTATATAAGGAGGCACCAAAGAAAACATCTGCTAAAGAGTTAAGAAAAAGCTAGGAGTAGCCCTTAAGGATAACTTACCCATCAGCAACCACAAGCCTTTGCTTACCTTTATGTGCTTTGCAAATAATTTCATAACTTTGCTGTCTCCTCTGAATGCTGTCATTGATCTAATGAAAAAAAAATTAATGCCTAGGAAAACTTACTCATTGCAGGCCAAGTTGACTACTTAAGTATTATGTCTTGCTTTAAAGAGAATATATGTGTTTAAGTGTGTAACTATGAGCATATGCATGGGTATATCTATATATATGTGTGTACACACATACAGACACAAAAAACTTCTGAGATTTTCAGGGCAGCCCATCTCTGGAAAGACAGTGAGGAATCCTTTTATTCTGGCATGTATCTGGCTTGGCTTCTACTTTTCATACACAAGGTTAACTCTACTTAGGTTCCCTTGATAACTGAAACATATGGATTCTGCCCTCTGTAATACAGAATTTCTGTATTTCAGGTATCTGGCAGAGAATTTATCTATCAACTCTGCAGTATAATTCTCATACAAAATTTGGTTGCAAGAAATATCTTGGAGCAGTAATGTCAGCCTATGCTCTATGGAGCCCAAAGGCATCTATAAGTTTGTATGTGACTGCCACGGTGGGTTGCTGGAAATGAGCTGACAGGGAGAAGAAGGCTTATGTCCTTCGATCAGAGCAATCCCCCACTTTTATCTACTTTGCTGAGACTTTCTGCAAAATTATGTGGAAAATGCTCCTGGCATCAATAGGTATGAAAGAACAATCAATCCCCTTAACATGGGAATATGCTTGGAAGTATTATTTTCCTTTATACATATTATTATGTTTTGAGAAATATTACTGACAATATATGAATTTGCAAGATAATAAATTATACTATATAAGTTATGCTATACTTGACTTTTATTCAGACATAAGCTTTCCCATGGCAAGGTTAGCTAGGAAGACAGAGTTTAGAGAATATACTTAATATTAATTCATGGTCCTTAAAAGAATAGATATTCTTACAAAAGTTAGAATTATTCACCATTAGTCTTTATGAATAGGGCTTGTTGTGCAAATTCAGAAATCGCTTTTTGCAAATCACCTAACCTTGAAGTAGATCATAATATTACCAAAGACACAGATGAACACAGAATTGGCAAATGAAATGTGACAACACAGTGCTTTTGTGCCCTTTGGAAAGGTATTTATGTGCAGTAAAGCCCCAACCAGTGTGACAGCTGATTTTCAGAGGCCATGTCCAGGCCAACCACTTTGCCACTAATGTCTGAATCTGAAATGAGTTCTGTGGTTGTAGTTTTTAAAACACTGAAAAGTCAATGTGAACTACTATGATTTCAGAACCAGAAAGTATAGGTGCCCAGAAACAGTTGGAGTCTTGAAGATCAATTGTGTTTGGAGCAGAAATGAAATACTACGCTTCCATCAGAAAGGATGAATATCCAATTTTTGAAGCAACATGGACTGGATTGGAAGAGATTATGCTGAGTGAAATAAGCCAAGTAGAGAAAGTCAAATATCACATGGTTTCATTTACTTGTGGTGCATAAGGGGTAATATAGAAGACAGTGGGAGAAGGAAAGTAAATGGGAAGTAGGGTAATTCAGGGAGAGAAACGAAACATGAGACTTTGGACACAGAAACAAACTGAGGGACTTGGAGGGAGGGGGTGGGGGGATGGGAGAGCCTGGTGGTGGGTACTGAGGGCACCTATTGCGTGGAGCACTGGGTGTGGGGAATGGGCAACGAATCTTGGAACACTGAAAAAAAAAAAAGAAATACTTGAAAGAAACACTTTTATTTTACTGACAGCCGGTGTCATACAGTTTAATGTATGTGCCTTGTGAGGAAAGGAGAGTTTAAAGAACTTAAAAACTACTTTTCTAAATTTGTAGTCAGATTAGTTCATTTAGAAAAATAGATGCTGGGGCGCCTGGGTGGCTCAGTTGGTTAAGCGACTGCCTTCTGCTCAGGTCATGATCTCGGAGACCCGGGATCGAGCCCCATATCGGGCTCCCTGCTCAGCTGGAAGCCTGCTTCTCCCTCTCTCACTCCCCCTGCTTGTGTTCCCTCTCTGGCTGTGTTTCTCTCTGTGAAATAAATAAAATCTTTAAAAAAAAATAGATGCTAAATAACTACTGAGAGTCTACATTTGCACCTTAATTTATTTTCTCCGGGACTTGAATTTCCCTTTGTTTTGTCTCCTGTCAAAGTCTGGTGTGGAGCCTAGCCCTGGAAGAGGGCTAGTTCCAGTAAATCCCAATTTACTCTGATGGTTCTTCTCTGAAAGCTCGATGTTAACACTGATCCAGTGGAAGCCTTTTTGTTTTTTCTATGAAAACTACAGTAAATGAAAAGGTATGTGAAAGCACCTAGTAAAGCTCTGACAAATTATCTTTAATACATAATTTTTATATTTAAATTTTCAGTCCATTTGGAATTTACCTTGGTATGAGAAGTGAGATAGGAATCCAACTTTACTTTTCCAGATGGCTACCCAGTTGTTCCAACACCATTTATTAAATAATCCATCTTTCCCAACTGCTTTGTCACCTTTGCCATATGCTACGTTTTCACATGAATATGGGGCTATTTCTGAACTTCCAATTCTGTTTCACTGGTCTGATCTGTCATGCATATGCCAGTTCCATACTGTTTGAATTAGTGAGACTTGGTAACATACCTATTGGTAATCCAGTAGATACTATAGGTACAGTATCCTTTCACTAATGTTCTTTGTTCGGAATTTCCCCAGGTATTTTTTTCTTCTGTATTTTCTCTAATGCACTTAGAATTATAGCTTATCCTTAACCTTTGAACTTTAGCTTATTGAGTTACAAAACCAGTTCTACTGGAGTTTCATTGGAAATCTGTGAAATTTATAGATTATTCTAGGTAAAATAGACATCTTTTTTTAAGATTTTATTTTATTTTTTTTTTATTTGACACATACACAGAGAACGAGCAAGTACAAGCAGGGGCAGCAGCAGAGGGAGAGAAAGAAGCAGAAGCTGAGCAGGGGGACTGATGCAAGACTCAATCCTAGGACCCTGGGATCATGACCTGAGCCAAAAGCAGATGCTTAACTGACTGAGCCACACTGATTCTTCCTATTCAGCAATATGTATGCCCTTTTGTTCAAGATCTTTTGAGTTGTGGAGCACCTGGGTAGCTCAGTGGGTTAGGCTTCTGACTCTTTGATTTCAGCTCAGGTCACAATCTCAGGGTCGTGAGATGGAGCCCCACATCAGGCTCTGAGCTGGGCAAGGAGCCTGCTTAAGATTCTCTCCTTCTTCCTCTGCCCCCCGCTATCCCTACCACCTCTTAAAAAAAAGATCTGAGTTGCTTATGTAATGTTTTCTTTATATAGTTTTTTGTAGGTTTATTACTTGGTATTCTGTTTTTTTCTTGTTACTATTTTAAATTAGATCTTTTCTTCCATTATTTTTTCCAACTGATTATTGCTTATATTATTTCTTTGCTTTTACTCTTGCCCCCTATAACGTGTTCTCTACCCAGAAGCCAAAGTGATCCTTTAGAATGATTATTCAGATCATATGAATCCTCTGCTCAAAATCTTTCCAAAAGCATTGCATCTCAGGGCTTTTTATGCTTTCTATCCACTCTGTCTGGAATGCCCTTCTTCTATATATCTGCTTTGCATTCTCCTTCACTTTGTTCTTGTCTCTGCTCAAATGTCATTCTCCTTAGAAAAGCTTACTGTGACAACCCCTTTAAAAGTAGCCCTCCAACCCTCTCTATCCTTTTGCCATGCTGTATTTTTTCTTATATATAATTTAACACTACCTGACATTATAATGTATATTTATTTATTCATTGTCTGCCTCCCTCACTAGAAAGTAAGTTCCATGAAAGAAGGGATTCTATTTTGGTCATTTTTACATCTCCAACATATAGAACATATCAACTTGACACATAACAGTTACTCAGAAAAAATACATGAAATGAATACGTGAGGTATCTAACCTAATGAGCTCCAAGGCCCGGATAGCAGAGCTGCAGATAATCAACATTAGGACTGATTTCTTCTCGTTATGGTTCTTCCGAAGTTTTACCCACTTAGGGCAGACTGAAAAAAATACCATAAGAAAAATATTACTCTGTATATAGCAAAATAGGGCTCCTATTTCTTTTAGACCTCTAAAGTTGAATATTCTCCAATTACTCTTTGTTAGTGTTTAATTCAAGTAAAATATAATGGGTATTGTTGATTCTATTCTCTGGTTATTCAAGATATTAGATTAAAATAAAATTTCATTAACTTAAAACAAAACATATCATATGCCAAGTAGCTAAATGTGACTAGTTTTAGGATCAAGTAAAAAAAAGTTTGCAATAATACATTTTTGATAATTTATATTTGATGCTTGATGGCAAAGACCTAATAGGAAAAGAGCTCAGATATAATAATGTTATATTTTAAAGAAAAACTCAACATAAGATAAATAATGAAAATGACATTAAAATAATAGCAAGCATGTATTACACACGGACACTGTTTAGTTCTCATAATCCACTGAGGTTGATTCTACTATAACCTTCATTATACTTGCTGAATTTGAGGTGGAGAAAAGTTTAAGAACTCAAGTTGAGTGCCATCAGAACTGATCTGAGTTTGAAAAAGGAATGTTAAATCTCTATATCTAAATTATTTCATTGTCAGTCACAAATAGATGACTACCTAATATGAATAATCTGGCTATTACTGGTGACACACAATAAATATTGAAAAGATGAAATTAGATTGTGTGATAGCCATGGTCTGAGTTCTGAGCATATGAAAAGAATTTCAGAATTTTACAGCTAGAATAAAGACCACATGTCCAACTTCCTTATCTTTCAGATAACAAAATCAAGTCCTGGAAGAGTACTCAGTGACTTGTCCCAGGTCCAATAGCAAATCAGTGAAAGACATGGAACTAGAACACTAATTATTCTCTGGATTCATACATCAGTACTTCTAATGTATTATAAACCAAAAATGAGACCAAAACTCAAATTCTCAAAGCCAGGGCAAAACAAGAATACACTTAAATAAATAGAAATTAATATCAAGATGTACCTTAAGAAATACCTCCATTTCAAATCCATTTGAGGTGGGGAAAGTTTTGCTTTTACATGTAGTTTTAAAAGTTTTTATTTTAATGAGATGGATCTTATGTTTTAGTGGAGTAATAATAACTCGGTGAATAACTTAAAGAAAATCATGGTTTACTTACTTTCTTTTAGGTATGATGAAAGACTGTGAGTCAAATCATTGGCCTTGAGAAAACAGGAGTCTAGAATATGACAAACATGCTTTGTAGAGGATTTTGCAAACATACACATGATCAAAATAGATTCATTGTGAATGGTATATCCTTGAATAAGGTTGTTAAAACATTATGAATGGGGGCTCATTATATATTTTAAAGTGTTGTCCAGTATTTAAAACAACAGCAGCAATAAGAGCAAGTAAGCTTTTAACTTTCCATAAGTTCTCAGAGTAGTGAAATAGAAGCTTGTTGTATCATTTGATGAACTAATGAAGTATGTTTATTTTTCAAATCCATGGAATAGGCAACATACAAAGGTAAAGGGGACATAGCTAACAAATCTAGGTAGAAGGGCTCAAACTCACTAGTCATCACAGAATTGCATATTACAATGATGACATAATACTTCATACACATTTGAATGACAGTTATTAGAAAGATGTGTAATACCAAGTACTGTCAAGAACGTAGGGTGATAAGCCTCTTGTGAAATGTAGGTCGAGGTGTAAACTGGTAACAGCTATTCTGGAAAGTAGTAAAATTAAGTTGTATACACTCTATGACCCCATGATTACATTCCTGAGTAAATAATGGAAAGAAATTCTAACTTGGTCTATAAAGAGATATATACAAGTATATTCATCCTATCATTTGTGATAATGGAGAGCAGGAAGCAACCTAGGTGTTCATATCTGAGAAAATGGATGACCAATAGGTGGTAGATGAAATCATTGGCATACTATGTATGTAGCATTTAGAAGCAAGGAACTTGATGTGCTTAAAGCTATACAGTCATACCTCAAAAAAGTGCTCAGTGAGGAAAGAGACAGAATGACAAGTTCAGCACATCATTTAGGTAAATTGTAAAATGTACATACCACACATACAAGAACATAACATTTTATGAACATATATGCATATTTAAAAGCATGTATTAACACATTAGAGTGAATGCTATGGGGAGAGTAAAGAGGAGTGTGGATTGAAGAAGAGTGGGGATAATGCACCAAAACACAACACAACACAAAACTAGAGTAAAAGATAATGTAACATTAAAATAAAAATAGGGGCCTTGCTCAACCAAGGTCTAGCAATTATGTAGTATTATTAACTGTGTACCTGAGATGTGTAAAAAAGCAATACCATGTTTATTATTCTAATTCTTTCTATAAGGAAAAGGTTTTCTATAAACACAGAAGAGTGCTAGGGAGTAAACTATTACTAAATTAAATGACATTAATATTGTGACCCAGCATATATAACTCACATTATGTGAGTTAACTAACTTCAAAGATGTTGCTTCCTTACAGCTGTAGAGTTTCTGATGGTCTTTAAAAAACTGTAATTTTCCAAGCCTGGATATGATCAGACTCACGGGGACAGCTTTACAAAAGATACAGATTCCTAGGACGGACTCCTTTTGTTAGTAAGTCAGAATTCTTTGGGGGGTGGGCCTGGGAATTTGCTTTTTAAATTTTTGGGTGATTCAGTTGCTGCTAGCCTACAGGCATTTAGCACTGATTCTAAACCACACTGCAGCTCTCAGGAGGACAGCTGTGTTAACTCCAAGAAATTCCTGCCTCAAAACTAATTAAGTGCCCATGTGTGTATGACAGTAACAATGTACAGTGAACAATATTAATTGAAAAGACATGTTCCTACCCTACAGACACAAATAACCTCAAATCAAAACCAAAGTAGACACTCAGCAAACTAATAGGAACAGTACCTCATTATCTATATTCGCCTTACATTTATGCCCCAGTCTCTGCCTGTCCCAAATAAACCCAGACTGTGTCCTTCCTCTTACTGTGGACTTCTTTTCTGTCCTTGGTTGCATACGTAGCAAACTGGGTCTTTTCTCCTAAACAATCTCACGATACTTTACTCACTGTGTCTCAGAATGGCCTAATTTCTTTTTCTTTTTCTTTTTTTTTTTTTTTTAAAGATTTTATTTATTTGACAGAGAGAAATACAGCCAGAGAGGGAACACAAGCAGGGGGAGTGAAAGAGGGAGAAGCAGGCTTCCCGCCGAGCAGGGAGCCCAATGTGGGGCTCGATCCTGGGTTTCAGGGATCATGACCTGAGCCGAAGGCAGTCGCTTAACCAACTGAGCCACCCAGGCGCCCCAGAATGGCCTAATTTCTTAACTGAAAATGAAAACCCGTTTTTTTTGGTCTATAAAAGTATTTTTAACATATTTTTAACTGTTTCTTTCCTTCCTAAACCAACCCATGACCATACATTCTTGTTTAACCATGTAACTGAACTGTAAGAGAGCAATAATAATAATGTAAACTCACTATGGAACTCAAATGACTCTTAAGGGTTTCTTATGACCTCTGTATCTCTATAATGCTAGAAAATTAAGATTTATGATGTTCCATAAGTATACACAGTAGCAGTGATCCCACCATTGCACAAATCCTTCCTGTGTTGAAGGTGTACTGGATAAAGTGACCACTGAGTCAAACTTCAGTTAAACTTTGAACAGAAGCTTTGTTATAACACTTTGTTCCTATGATACAGCAGTCAGGACATAGCTCTTCTCAAAGGAACTCTGCTCGGAGAGGAGTGGTTTCTAACTGCTGTTGGAGCCTTCTGGGCTTTGTGAGTCTAAAACCCCAGATACCTCTCATGTGGAAATGCACTCCCTTAAATTCCCTAAAGGGTACTCCTTTTGGAAAAGAAACAGACAGGGGCACTCCTATTTTCAAACTTTTTTTTAAAAAGCACATCACAAAGAAATTATAAAAATTCAGTGAACAGAATGTTTTTCAGCCCCTTAAGCCTCTAGAAAGCATAAAGTTGTAACAGAAAAGGGAAATCAAGCTACCCTTGCCTTTTTCCAACAGCAGTAATTAGATATCCTTAGTAATCTATAAAGAGCTCATCTGAAAGAGTGGTACCCAAACCTAGTGTGGTTTGATTTGTAACAACATCTCTTTAATCTCTGCCCCCAAAGAGTTACAGGATGTATCAGAATTTTCAAATTAATTAAAATCGGTTGTTTTAAGAATTCTGCAATATTTTTTAACTTAATTATAGATATTTTAAGGCAGTAGATCTCAAAAAATAGGTTTAAGAATCACTTGGAGTGAGGTGTCAGCTTTATTAATCCTATCTTTAGATAGTTTGCTTGAAAAAGTCTGGCCTGAGACCCAAAACACTATCATAAAAACAAAACTGTAACTAGAAATCTGTGATAAGGACAACAAAGCTAAGATGCTTATTAGAGCTAAAGTTGGGGCACCTGGATGGCTTGGTTGGTTGAATGTCTGATTCTTGGTTTCCACTCAGGTCACGATCTCAAGGGTCATGAGACTGAGCCTGGCATTGAGCTCCTGACAGGTCGCGTTGGACTCCCTGCTCAGCATGGAGCCTGCTGGAGATTCTTTCCTCTCCATTCCTCCCCCAGCTTGCATATACACACTCTTTCTTAAATAAATAGATAAATCTTCAAAAAAAAAAAAAAAGAGCTAAAGTTCTTATCTATAAAAGGC
>PITA01028150.1:0-19815 GCA_004023965.1 Spilogale gracilis
ATCAAGAAAAAAAAAAAAGATACTAATTACATAAGTATTCAGATAGAGCCACAAATATAACATCAGATATTAAAAAACAGTGATTTATACATTCATAATTTATATACTATCATCTGTATACACATATTACCTGATTGCATTTTACTATATATAAATCATAATGAAACATTATAAACATTTTTAAATTTTTAAAGTTTTATAGTATATTCACAATAGAGAGAAAATTATAATGGCAATATAGAGAATATAAAACAGTACAAATTAATTATTTTTTTAAAGATTTTATTTATTTATTTGACAGAGAGAGAGATCGCAAGTAGGCAGAGAGGCAGGCAGAGAGAGAGGAGGAATCAGGCTCCCTGCTGAGCAGAGAGCCCTATGCGGACCTCCATCCCAGGACCCTGAGATCATGACCTGAGCCAAAAGCAGAGGCTTTAACCCACTGAGCCACCCAGGTGCCCCAAATTAATTATTAAACATAGTAAATGTGTTTGGCATATTTCAAAAGAACTGATAATTCATAGCATTGTTTAATTTGATGTACTGAAAGTTTACATCTATTTCCATATAGCCTATAGATATAACTTAAACTTGTAATTTTTTAAAACTTTTTATTTCCAAAAATAAATTGATCTATTTTTGCACTCTGACAGCTGTTTAGCAAAAGCTAAAGAAATTTGTACACAATCAATTAATTTAAAAAGAAAAGATGTTTTAGCATTTCTATACTTCTGAGAATTTTATTATACAGTAATAGTTAGAAAGCATATCTACAACAGAGACTTTGAACTCAGAAACAAACTGAGGGACTTGGAGGGAGGGGGGTGGAGGGATGGGAGAGCCTGGTGGTGGGTACTGGGGACACCTAAAGCGTGGAGCACTGGGTGTGGGGAACGGGGAATGAATCTTGAAACACTGGAAAAAAAATAAATTTTAGTAACAATAAAAAAAAAAAAGAAAGCATATCTACATATCTACATCCAAGACTCACATAAAAAATTTTACATGTATTAATTTTCTTTCTCCCTCTATTGTAATTTTTTAAATTCTATGCCATGAAAAAGTGAATTTGAAGTGAATTGTCTTGGGTATGAAATCAAGGTAGTACTTTGTTATTTTTTTTTTTTTCTTAAAATCCCCTGAATATAAAAGATATGCCCATGGCCATTACAAGCTACCATTTTCATACTTCAGCCTTGTTTGGACATTTTAGCAAGTTGATAAGTTTTTAAATGCTGTTAGTCCTCCCCTCCTCCCAGTACAATATGATATGAATGTTACATTTTTAGGTAGAGTTACAGTAAAAATTGTGTTTTTAAGTAGGAGGATTGCTTTTAACTGGAGACCAGAAAACCCGCCAAGCATATGTCATAAATAGATTTTTTAAATGTTGGTAAGTTCAATCACTGATTGATGTGCTTTGAAAGCCTATTCACTTAGGAGAAATCTCCATTTACAACGCTAGAATGGAAAATGGAAAAGAAGAAATAAACTTACTTAAAGCATTTATAAAAGCTTTCCAGAAGCACTCATACTTTTACCTTTGCAAAATTATCAGTGAATGAAGTTAATGCTGATGAAATTGAGGGATGGAAGCCAAGTACATGTTGGCTAGTATTCTGTAGTCTGTCCCTCACATTTCTGCCAGCAGTTCTTAGCTCTGACCTTGAAACACCTGTTTGTTAGAAGGGGCTGTCTGTCAAACTGAACTATGTAAATATTGTTATGTGGTTTGAAAATGTGGAAAGATAGAGTGAAATCTCAAACTCTCTTTTCTTCCATAATATGAACATTTAAACAAAAATCTGTGGGAATTAAACTAATCAGTTCATTATATTCCTCTCAGTTACCAAATTTAGTGTTTACAGAAAAAGGTGTTATTTTATTTTATTTTAAGATTTTATTTATTTATTTTATAGACAGAAACAAAGCTAGAGAGCGAATACAAGCAGGGGGAGTGAGAGAGGGAAAAGCAGGCTTCTTGCCTAGCAGGGAGCCTGATGCGGGGCTCGATCCCAGGTCTCCAGGATCATGACCTGAGCCGAAGGCAGACTATTAACAACTGAGCCACCCAGGCGCCTCAAGAAAAAGGTATTATTTTAAAATGTAACGTAAAACTGATATAAACTTCCTAGATGGGGGTTAGAAACTGTACAGCATTAATTTAAATTGAAACAAAAAAGCCAAATGTGTTATTTTAGTCTGGATAGATTAAATTGAAAAAAAAAATTAAGAAATTCTAAAGAAGTGCTAATATCAATACCATTATTACTTTTTTGGTACTTTTGTACTACAATTTATTTAATGAAATTAATGGCATCAAATATTGCTCTTATCACCATTGAGAAATCCAAATTCATCAAATATTAGTATTTTCACCATTAGGAAAGTGCCTAGAGACTTGAGTGTAAATCTATAGTCAGCTGATTAGTGTTATAGTTTTGAGAAATTAAATTTAGTCTTCTTAAACCTCAGATTCCACTTTTATAAATTTGGATTAATGATTATTTCTTGCATAATGTGAACTAAAACTATATGTCCTTTCAGTTGGTCATTTATTGAGCACATTTGAAAAGAATAAAATGATAGAAGATCAGTTTACTGAAATATTCAACTAGTCTTAGATTCATTAAGATATATTTAAAAAGGTTAGTCATTACTTAAATAGTAGTTACTATAAAACTGAAGATTAACACATGCTTACTTTGTATCTCATCATAATAAAGTCTTTATACCTTTTTGATATAAAGAATAAACAAAAATCTTACGATATTGATAGTTGGTTTTTATAGTTCCAAGACTGTTAAATTTATTTATAATCCTGGGATTATAAATTTTATTAACTAAAATTAAATGTGTTAACATTTGGTTATAGATAACTTAAATGTATTTGTTTACTTAAAATCATAAACAATATTTGACATAGGAGATTGACTATACCCACCAATATTATAATTAGCTTACTATCTTTGATTTCACTTTATTCTATGAATTGGTACACTTCTTGACCAGCGTGAAAGCATTATGACCCATTAAATCTCTAACTCACTCCCTATACCTTTCTTTTTTTAGTAGAAAAAAAAATTAACAGTATGCTTATTACATAGACATTCAAATTTCTAGGTACTAGAAAGCAACATAGGACATTTATGAATTTACAAGTCACATGAAAAAACTTGCTTACCATGTATGAGCTTCTAGCCTTCTAGATAAATTTATATTAAATAGTGACTTAAAAAGTGAGTGATTTAAGATGTAGGGTACATTAGTAATTAAACCTCTATTTCAGTTTTTTCACAAAGAATATAATCCAAATATATTAAAGTCATTTGATATTTTAATGAATAGAGAAGTTCAAATATCTTAGTTTTTGTTTTGTTTTGTTTTGTTTTTAATATTTTATTTATTTGACAGAGAGAAACACAGCCAGAGAGGTAACACAAGCAAGGGGAGTGAGAGAGGGAAAAGCAGGCTTCCTGCCAAGCAGGGAGCCCGATGTGGGGCTCGATCCCAGGTCTCCAGGATCATGACCTGAGCCGAAGGCAGTTGCTTAACCAACTGAGCCACCAGGCGCCACCCTTAGTTTTTTTAATTGAAGAAAATGTGTCTGATTGTTCTATAATTACATCAATATAAGGATGTCTGGTTGCCGTTTGTTCAACCATATAAATATGCAGATCTACTTGGCTTTATTAAACAATCTATGAATTGAGCAGCACCCCATTGCAAGTAGGCACTTCAAGCAGTTGTACAAAATGGAAGGTTTTATAGAGGGAGAGTGAGGGCAAGAAAGTTATTAGCAAAAGAAAAGAATTGTTCCAGGTGACACTGCTTTCTAGGGGAAAAATAAGATGTCTTATCATGCAGATTACCTCATATTTCTTTACTGAGTGGAGAGGACTCAGGTGGCAGACTCATTGACAAGGACAGAAAAATTCCTGGCTAACCAGTTAACATTGTATTTTGGGGATAGGTTGAAACTGCAGTTAGATTATGTATTAAGCCCTGGTTTGGGAACTCTGAGTAGCACCATTTGAGGCCTTTTTAATTTTTTTTTTTAAACACTTTCATTTAACATAAGCCTTGCCCTCTGTTACCTTCCCCCACTTCTTACTTGTACATCCAGCACAAAGTTCATATCTGTCATAGTTCTGAGCATTGTGTGTCAGGCTCCAGATGGCCTATCTCTAACTACCTGGTACAGACATGTAATGCCACATGTAACTTACAGGCCAAAAATAATGAATTACTGTCAGTAGTCATTATATCATATACTTTCTCCATCTTTCTATATTTGTACATGGTGTCAACTCCATTTGATTTTCACATTGAAAAAAATCTAACCATTCTTCAACACTTAATTATCTTTAATACAGATACCTCCCCCTCTATCACACTATAGATTATTCTGTACCTCAATTATAGTATCTTTCAGTTATATGTCTGCTTTTTTTCTTGTCCATTAGTATTTTATTCTCTGAGAATGTATTTTATTTTGAAAGTTTTTATAGTTAGAAGTATTTTGAGAACAAGTATTCCATTTTATTTATATGTGTGACCTATGTTCTAAGAGGCTCAATAAGTTAATGATGAATGAAAATAAAATAGCTGTATCTCCAAATATAGTCACATTCTACAGCACTTGGCGGTTAAGAGTTCACCACATGAATGGGGAGTGGTGCACAATTCAGCCCATAACAACTTTCATATTTTATAAATATATTTTAAAGATTTTGTTTATTTGACACACAGAGAGAGAGAACGTGGGAACACAAACAGGAGGAGTGGCATAGGGAGAGGAAAAAACATGTTCTCCAATGGGCAGAGAGCAAACTGTGGGGTAGGATCCTACGACCCCAGGATCATGACCTGAGTGAAAGGCAGACCCTTAACTAATGGAACCACCCAGTGCCCCACAACTTTTATATTTTATTTCATTTTATTTATTTTTTAAAGATTATTTATTTATTTATTTGACAGAGAGAGAGAGAGAGAGATCACAAGTCGACAGAGGGGCAGGCAGAGAGAGAGGAGGAAACAGGCTCCCTGCTGAGCAGAGAGCAGGACATGGGCCTAGATCCCAGAACCCTGAGATCATGACCTGAGCCAAAGGCAGAGGCTTAACCCACTGAGCCACCCAGATGCCCCCAAATTTCCCAATTGTTAAAGGCTTATACAAATAATCTATTTCTCTTTCTGTGAGTTTCTATAGAGAATATACATTGTCTTTCAAAGAATTTATACATTTCCTCTAAATTGTCAAATTTGTAGATAGCAAATGGTTCATAGAATTATTCTGTTATCTTTCTGCTGTCCATAGGGTCAGCAGTTTCTCTTTCATTTCTGATATTTATAATTGCTTCTTTCCCCCCTTTATTTTGGTAAGCTTAGCTAGAGGTTTATAAATTTATTGTTCTTTTTAAATAACTGGCTTTCATTCCATTGATTTTATCTATTCTTTCCTGTTTTAATTTTACTGATTTCTCCTCTAGTTATTCTTATTTCTTTTTTTCTGCTTGCTTTAGTCTAAAACTCTCTTTTTTATTTCCTTGGTTTTTTATTTAGATCTTTCTTCTTTTCTGATATTTTTATGGCTTCAATTTTTATCCTAAGAATTCACTCACTGCTTTTACCACACTCCATAAATTTTGAAAAATTGTTCTATCAGAAGTTTACTGTGAGTTCAAAATGTTTTAAAATTTCTATTGGTATTTTTTTCTTTGACTCATATTTTATCGAGAAGTATGTTGTTTAATCCTCCTAATATTTTGGCATGTTTCAGCTGTCTGTTATTAATTTCTAGTTTAATTTCATGTGGTCCAAAAACATCCTTTATATGGTTTCTATTATTTTGAATATGTTAGGGTTGTTTTGTGGCCCAGAATATGCCTATTTTCTGAATGCTCTATGAAATCTTGAAAACAGTGTATTATACATTTATTTAATAAAGTATTCTGTCAGTGCCAATTTAATCAATTTGATTGATAGCAGTTTTCAGGTCGACTGTATCCTTACTCATTTCCTATTTGCTTGATCTATCAATTACTGAAAGGACATTGAAGTATTTGAATATAATGGTGGGTTTGCCTATTTTTTCTTCTGGTTTTATCAGTTTTTCCTCATGTAGTCTGACAGTCTGTTCATTAGGTACACACAATAAGGATTACTATTTATTCTTGGAAAAATTTTCTCTTTATATATAGCTATAACAGTTTTCTTTTGACTGTTGTCATAGTATAGCTTTTTAATCCCTTTATTTTCTGTCTTTTTTTTTTTAATTAAACATTGGGTTATTTCTCTATTTTTTTTGTGGTATAATATATAACATCTGTTATCTTAACCTTTTTAAGTATACAGTTCAGTGGTATTAAATACATTTACATTGTCATTCAACCATCACCACCATCTTTCTCCACAACACTTTCCATCTTGTAAAACTGAAACTCTGTACTCCTTCAAGAATAACTCTCCATTTTCCCCTCCCCAAAGGCTGTGGCAACCACCATTATACTTTCTGTCCTTATGATTTTGACTACTCTTAGGACCTGATGTTAAGTGGAATCATGGAGTATTTGCCTTTTTGTGATTGGCTGAGTAATATTCTATATGCATGTACCATATCTCATTTATCCATTTAGTTGTAAACAGATACTTGCATTACTTTCATGTATTAGTTATTTAGTGAATAATGTTGCTATAAACATGGATATACAAGTACCTCTTTACAACTCTGCTTTCATTCTTTTGAGTATATATCCAGAAGCAGAATTGTTGAATCATACAGTGAATCTATGTTTATTTATTTTTCATGTTCTTATTTAAATTCTAGTTAGTTAACATATAGTGTAATATTAGTTTCAGGAGAAGAATTTAGTGATTTATCATTTACATATAACAACACTCAGTGCCCATCACACATGCTATCCTTAATGCCCATCTCCCATTTAGCACCCCATCTCCTCATCTGTCTCCCCTCCAGCAACCCTCAGTTTATTCTCTATAATTAAGAGTCTGTATCATGGTTTGCCTCTCTTTCTCTTCTGCCCTGCTTATGTTCATCTGTTTTGTTTCTTCAATTACACATTGTTGGGGTGTGATCTGCCCCTCCCACTATGCCCTGAGCCACCTGCATGGTCAATTAGGTAATTGCCTTCTGCAAGGCATGGAACACAAAGTGTGAGGAGTTTTCATGGGGCAGCGGTTTCTCCACCCTGCTTGTTTGCCATTCTTTGTATGGAATGCTTGTCATTTAAAAAGCACATCTGGTGTATAGCAAAATGCTTTGTTTCTACTTACCATCATTAAAAATAGCTTAATCTTAGATATCCTGCAGCTCTGTGGAGGAGATTGTCAGGGTTTTTAAATGGTTAAATAAAGGGCTTAATATAAGAAATAAAACTATGCTAACAAGGACAGTGCCATGCACACAAAGGATCCATAAATAAAGAGTTCTGTACCCAGTCATGGAAAACAGGCTTGCACAAGTGCTTTTAGCCTTGCAAAATAAGTTCTCTCTCTCCTTGATGCCAGACCGACTAACTTCTGGTCATTATATTAACAATGTAGCTAAAACTTTGTACACAACTCATCTAAGCCTTTCAATTGCCTTCTTGTTTGTAAGACCTGCTTAAAAAACACCATTTCATTAGTTTACCCTTTATCATGTAGGCACCAAATGTAAGAAACTGTAAAAAAACTTACTGAATAACATGTTCTGGTTTGGTTTAAGGAGTTAATTCTGAACTGTAGATAGGTGCACCTGCAAAAACATGTTTCACTGATCAAAGCACAATGTTTCTCTAACAAAGACACTGTGTCATCAAAAATCACCCTCTGTACTTGTTGCCTATAAATAAAGACACTGAGAGCCAGCAAGGCAGAGATGCGTGGCAGGTGATCGGAAAAGAATCTTTGGGGATCTCTCATTTTGTATCGCCAACTCCGTCACCACCTTCTGGAAGCCCAGACTGTTGCCAGGGCTGGCTCCCGGCAACACATATGAGTGAACTCATATGGTATTTGTCTTTCTCTGACTTACTTAATTTAGCATAATACTCTCTAGCTCCATCCTTGTCTTTGCAAATGGCAAGATTTCTTTCTTTTTGATGGTTAAGGAATATTCCATTGCACATGTATACACCACGACTTCTTTATCCATTCATCATTTGATGGACAGTTGGACTCTATCCATAATGTGGCTATTGTTGATAATGCTGCTGTAAACATTGGGGCGCACATGTCCCTTTGAATCAGTATTTTTATATCCTTTGAGTAAATACGTAGTAATGCAATGGCTGGATGGTAGGGTAGTTCTATTTTTAACTTTTTAAGGAAGCATTGTACTATTTCCACAGGCACTGTACCATTTTACATACACACTAACAATACACAAAGTCCCAGTTTTCCCACATCTTCTCCAACATTTATTGTTTTTCTTTTAGATATTTGTTTGCTTTTTTTCTTTTTGATGGGAGCTATTTTAATGTATGTGAGGTGGTGTCTCATTGTGTTTTTCATTTGCATTTTCTTATTATTTTGAACATCTTTTTGCATGCTTATTGGCTATTCATACATTTTTGGAGAAATGTCTGTTCAGGTCCTTTTGCCCACTTTTTAATTAGGTCATTTTGTTTTTAAGTTTTAGAGTTTTCTGTATATTTTGAATATGGATCCCTTATTAGATGTTTGATTTGCAAGTAATTTCTCCCATTGTATAGTTTGAATTTTTACTCTGTGAATAATCTCATATGTCTACATATACATTCTTTGTTACCTATGCCTTTGGTGTCATGTTCCAGAAACCATCGGCCAACTTAATGTCATGTTGCTTTTGTCCTATTTTTTCTTCTAAAGGAGAAAAAGGTCTTACATGTTATGTCTTTTATGTTTTTAGGTTTAGGTCTAACATGCAGGTACTTAATCCATTTTTAGTTAATTTTGTGTATGGTTTTAAATAAAGATCTGACTTCATTTTTTGCGTGTGGATATCCAGTTTTCCCAGCACTATGTGTTGAAAATATTTCCCTTTCCCCATTGAATGGTCTTGATATTCTTTTCAAAAATCACTTGACCATATATGTGAGGGTATATTTCTGGATTCTATTCCATTACATATCTTTTGAAATCAAGAATATCTTGCTTTCCTCATGTTTCTGATCTGTTTTCTTTTTAATGCCTTTTTTTGCATTATTTTTAGGAAATTTCTAATGAATTATTTTCATGCTCACTCATTCTTTTTCAGCCATATCCATCTACTACTGAGCTCATCAAAAGCATTTCTTATTTCCTTTACAATGTTTTTGATTTTTCTATTTCAAGTCTTAGCATTTCTATTCTTCTGTGTAGAGTGCCCATCTGTTCTTCATGTCATCTTTTTCTACTAGAATAATTAAAATATCAATCAAATTATTTTAAATTGCCTATTTGATAACTCCAATATATGTTCCATAGTTCTGACATTTTGTCAGATTAATTTTGTTTCTTTTGTGTATGTGTTTGTGTGTGTGTGTGTGTGTTTACATTAATTTAGGTGCACATTAGGATCTGTTTAATGGTTTCTGTAGTTGCAAATGCCTAAAGCTTCAAATTCCTCTCATGTTCTTGTTTTTATCTTCCCTATTGCAATGGTCATTCCTGTAAACTCTTCCTTAGAACCTGCATGTTGCAATCCCTTTAGCTATAATCCCTTATATCGGAGCATTGATGATATAGTGATCAGATGTGAGTGATAAACTTTTTAAAATGCTGTGATTAAATTTTACTTTTTAGAGAACCCGTGCCCTGGCTAGAAGCATCCAAATTGTTTCTCATGTGTTTTGAGTGTCTATGTGTTTTCTCTCTACAGTGCCCCCCCCCACACACACACACACACTTAAGTAAGATGAGGTTAGAGGGATCTGGAGTCAAGAAATGCTCTATCTCAAAGTAGGTAAAAGTATAAAAGTGTTTCTTCCTGGAAGTAAGTCTCTTTTACTGAGAAAGTTCTGAGTGTTTTTTCGCAATGGCTATTCTTTTCTCCACAAATGCAAAAGCCAGCATGGGATCTTTCTTGGCTCTTCACCATTAGAATCTGCTGTGGTTGGTTTGGGTAAAACCCATGAAAATATGTGCATCTTCCCATGACTGCAGCATGCAATAGTAAGAGCTTCTCACTCTCATTTTGTCCACTCTGCCTCCAGGGATCTCAAACTTACAGTTTAAGACCTCTTACTATAAGGTCCAGTTTTGGAATCCAAGCCACCATCCTGTTTACGCATAAAAACAGCTTCCAGGTGTTATGGATAAATGCCCCTGAAAAACAAAGGAGAGCTAGGTTGGGGGAGACCTCCAACCAGTTAAACTCCTTAATCTCCCATCCAGGGAGGGTCCCAGGGAGGTATTTAGATGCAAACTAAGAATAGGCTGTTGATTGGGGCGCCTGAGTGGCTCAGTTGGTTAAGCAACTGCCTCGGCTCAGGTCATGATCCTGGAGACCCGGGATTGAGCCCCACATTGGGCTCTCTATTCAGCCAGAAGCCTGCTTCTCCCCTTCTCACTCCCCCTGCTTGTGTTCCCTCTCTCGCTGTATTTCTCTCTGTCAAATAAATAAATACAATCTTTAAAAAAAAAAAAAAAGAATGGGCGGTTGACTTGTGAACTGTGTGACTCAAGCTTGCTGTTTGAAATGCATATAAACCCCTAGACCCTTGCATTCTGGGTCCTTGTTGAAACCTGCTGTGCGGGGCAGATACTTGGACCCCAGCTATCTGGAAATAAACCTCACTCTGTGATTTGCATTATCCTGAGCGTCCTCGATTCTTTTTGGGGAAGTGGTAAACACCGGACTTTATCACTACAAGTCATTCTGCAGACTCACCTGGCTTGCTAGATTTTGGTGATAGTTTGCCCCATTACTTCAATTCTCTTATGGGTCAGTGAAAAGTCATTGATTTTTTCTTGTTTGGCTTTTTTATTGTTGTTTGGTATAAGAGTGACAATTTCCAATCTCTCTACATGTTGGAGCTATACCCAGACACCTACACCTTATTATTATTATTATTATTATTTTAGAGGCAACACTGATTACTCGCACCTTAACATTTTATGATAAAATTTCCCAAGCACAAAAACTAAAGCATGTAAGATGTAAAGTCAGGGCGCCTGGGTGGCTCAGTGGGTTAAGCCTCTGCCTTCAGCTCAGGTCATGATCTCAGGATCCTGGGATTGAGGCCCACGTCGGGCGCTCTGCTCAGCAAGAAGCTTGCTTCTTCCTCTGTCTCTGCCTGCCTCTCTGCCTACCTGTGATCTCTCTGTCAAATAAATAAATAAAATCTTAAAAAAAAAGAAAACGTAAAGTCAATAATACACAACAAAGTAATAGGTACATAACAAACAAATAAAAATATAGAGAACATTTATCCCTGACTTATGCTTTGTACCTAGTTTCAGCAACTATCAATATGTTTCCCTATGTATGCACCCACCTCAAATCCACCACATTATGGATATGTATTTCACAGAAAATACAGACATGTCACAATTTTACCCATGAGTAATCAATATTAACCTAAAAAAAAGAACAATTTCTCCAAATATTCAATATTATCATCATGCAATAGTAATTTTTCAATATCCTCATGTATCTTTTTTAAGCTTCCTACCATATCTAAAATTTGCCTTTTTATATTTGGTTTGTTTTATGATCTTGGTGTTAATGCAAGAAAGTAATGCGAACTTTACAAAATTTACCAAAGCTTTTATTAGGATATAGAAAAAGGACATTTGGTAGAGTATGGTTGAAGAATGTATTTGGAAGAATAAACCATTTTATTTTTATTCTTAGTGAGTTGAATCTTACTAGAAAATTGAATTATTTTCTCCCAGAGTCAGAGCTAATTATAGTACCATCTATTACCCACATTCTCTTTTATATCTCAATAAAAATATTAAATTTACCCTACATTACAGTTTTGTTAAAATCACCCACTTCTGAACTTTTTTTAAATTGCTCTTTGTTTCTTTTCCCATGGGAACTATATTTCAATTACCATTTAGTTTAATATAAAATCCTTTTTCTACTTATGCTCTTCTTAATGTGATATCTTTCTCTTCCTCATGGATTTTATAATTTTAAAAACTTCATGGACATTTTATTGAATTTAAAAAATTATATTTTATATGATTCAAGTTTGCTGCTGGGAATAGAGTGCTACCAGAATTTCTTTCTCATGAGAAACAAGTTTAAAAGTGGATAAGATATATGAAACAATTGTTTTTAGGCATTGGGTAGTCAGCAATGATCTGTAAAGATTGAGAGAGTGAAAACACATGAAGGTCCTTGTAAGGACCTATTTAGAAAACCAGGCCACCATCTTGTTTACTCAGAAAAACAGCTCCAGGAGAAATGGGCAAAGGGTCCCTGGAAAACAAAGGCAAGCCAGGTTGGGGGAGATGCCCAATCAGTTAAGCCCTTTAACCTTCCCACTGGGGAGGTATGGAGAGGCAAGTTAAGAATGGGCAGCCAGTTCCAGGTACTTAGGGCCAGGTGGGAACACCCAATCAGTTAATCCCCTTAACCTCCCTGACCCTGACCAATGACGATCCCCTGGTAAACTACTCTGTGGGGATTAAATGTATCCATCATCATAGCAGAGTGAAAGAATTAACTCAGGCAAGCTAGTGAGTTGGATCAGCTTGGGGTGCAGTTTTCCCCTATAAAAGGTAGCTTGTAAGAATAGGTGTGGTCACTTTCTCTCTTTTGGGAAGGACGCTAATTGGCCAAGGCTCTGGCCGGTCAGCAAAATTCTGGTGCTTGGCACAAAGTAAAGCTCTGCTTGACTTTCACTTTTGTATCAGCCTCGTTCCTTCGACCATGGACCTTAATAGTCCTATGGTGACCCTACTTTTTAGGCTGCAGGGACTTTATAGACAATAGCATCGAGAGATTGACAAGCCTAAGCTTGCTGTAGTGTTATCTTTGAGCTGATGAGGAAAATAGCAGAGTTCAGAGTTTCTTGAAATGCTAATATTTTTTGGGCAATTCATTTACAAGGAGGAAGCTGTCCAGTTCAGGGGGGATATTCTCTCCATAGCTCTCCATGGGGATTTCTCATGTGTCCCTGATGACAGCTGTGATGAGTATGCTCAAAGAATGCCTCTTTGGGCCTAAGAGCCTGCCAGAAATACGAGCATTCATGCAGGGGCTGGGATAGTGGAGTACTGGGTCAGTCTGAGTGAAAACACTTCTTGAGCACCTCCAGAAAGGCTACACTTAGGAGTTGAGGCCATAACCAAGGGTAAGGGTGACACCACGAGTCTAAGATAAAAGAGAAGATAAAAGAGTAGCACATCAGCCCTTAACAAACAATAAAAAGAACTCTAACGGATCTAACAACTCTAAGAACTCTGCGAATCTAAAGGATTAAAAGTCTCCTCCAGTACCCTGACACCACTAAAAAAAAAGTATAGACCAGGCTCTATAATATACATGCATAATATCCACCCTAAAATAAACAAAGGACTAGCCATTCAAAGGAGCATATATGCATGTGTGACAGTTACAAAAAAAAAAATCAGTAGTAACAGACTTGGAGATGACTCAGGTATTGAAGCTAACAGAGAAGGACTTTAAATTACTGCAGTTAAGTATGTTCTGTGTCTAAAGGAACAACTATGCATAGTGAGCAAAAACAGAATGCAGGTAGGGAAAGGGATACTATTACAAATAAAACAAACGCTCAAAAAACTAAAGCATCCAAAGGGAAATTTTAGAATGGAAACTCTACAATATATGAAGTAAAAAATTTCCTGGATTTTCCAAATAGCAGATGGAGACTCCAACAAATCAGTAAAACTCAATACAAACAAATATAAAACATCTATTTTGATGAACAGAGCGGGGAAATGACTGAAAACAATAAAAAAGGCTGAAATGAGCGACGATATCAAGTATTTTAGTGTATGTGTAATATGAGTTCTAGAAGGAAGGAAAAGGAAGAATAAGGCATAAAAATATGTTTGAATAATGTCTAAATAATGTCTAAAAATTTCCCCACATGTGCCAAAAACATCCATTTACACATTAAAGATCAGCAAATTCTATATAGGAAAAATAAAGAGAAAAAAAACCAAAACACTACAGGAATACTGTGAGCACCCATGAAATCAGCCTGAAATTGATATTTCGCGCTACTGGATCACCACGGGAGACAAGGACCATCAGCAAAAAGATAGAAACAAGTGAGAGCAACCGGAGACTTACCCCCAGAGACGGGGTGTGGGGAGGAAGCCCGCGGAACTGAACCATTGAAAGCAAATACCCCAGCACGAAAGTGCTCTGTATTCAGGGAATAACAGCAGATTGAGGCAGAACCAGGAACGCAGCAGAGCAGGTGGTGAGGAGTCTGTTTTTTCACCGCTGCATCGGGGAGACGGGGATCCGCAGGGAGAGAGAGTGCCCCACGGCTCGAGGAAATGCGGAGGGGCTGGCGGTGCAGAGTCTATCTCTTGATGGCTGAAATCAGAGGAACAGGGATTCGCAGAGAGAAAGAGTGCCCTGAGTGGTGCAAAGGAACTCAGCGAAACCAGCAGCGAGGAGTCTATTTTTCCGCTGCTCTCTCTCTCTCTCTTTTTCTTTCTTTTTTCCCCTTTCCTCTGCTGCTTTTCTCTCTCACTTCTCTCCACCCCGTGGGCCACGCATGGACCCCCCAGGGAAGGCAATTTTGCAGACTTGCACGGGACCGGCGGGGCCGCGGGTCCCGAGGCACAGACAAGGTCGCACGACCCAAAATCGGTTGCGGTTTTGAGGTGCGGAGGTGAAACAATAAGCGGGGGCTTAGACAGAAACCAATCCAGCATCTGAGCCTGCCCAGCTGTGACAGGCTACCAATGGGGAGGCGGGAAAGAGCCTCTCTCTGTGTAGAGGCTCTGTCTGGGAAGGAGGTCTGGGCGCAGACATCTTGCTCCGACCTGACTTCCTTAGCAGCTGAAAAAGGCTGTAAAAGAACAATGCTCCCCCACCAGAGAACTGTAACCTGAAAACCTGGTTACCATGGAGACCAATCTCTAGCAAGGGGGTGGAGAGACGCAGCCCAGGTAGTAGAGACAGAAAACAGCATGGCAGGACCCACCCCAAGAAGGCAAGCCAGAAGCACAGGAGGAAAACAATCAAATTGTAAAACCCCAACATCGGGGGGAAAGGCAATTTATTAAACTCTGGGTACTGACTACAAGTACCAAAAGCCCTACACTTTATTGATACAGTTTTCCACCTTATTTGCTTTTTGAACTTTTTTCTATTTTTACTTTTAAATCTTCCATTTTATACTTAAAAATGCATTCTCACGGTTTTTCTTTTAATTTTTTTCTTCTTTTTTTTCTTCTTGTAATTTTTAACCCACTTTTTATCACAACATGATACTCAATACAACACTCCATAACATTTTTTTTACCTTGAAATTTTTTCAAACACATTCCTGTATTTTCTGTTGTTGTTGCCTCTTGTTTCCCTGTTTGTTTTATCTTTCCTTTATTTTCTCTTCTACATATACATATAGTTATAAACTTCAAGGTAATCCTACATCACTATTCAATACAACCCATATATACAACCAGTTCTAATCTCCCTACATCTTTAGAAAGTGGGCTCCTCCAACAATAATAACAAGACAAATTTGGGAGCATCTGAAACATATTTCTTGCCCACAAGGAGTGTCTGCCCTCACCTTCCCACTCTAATCAGTGTTTCTGTGTAATTCTTTTTGCTTTTGTATTATATAAATACTGGTCTTGGGGGTCATCCAAGTTGGGCTTCGCTTTTTGATCCCTTCATTTACCCTAGATAGCCCTTTTATCTACCCTGTAAAAGTTTTGTACCATATAAATCCTACCACTGGGCCCCACTCTGGCAGGGGTTTGTTTCTTGCTTCCTTTCTTCTGTTTTTTTTTTTTTTTTCTTTCTTCTTCCTTTTCGGTGGTGAATTCTGGTTGCTCCAAAACCTTCCAGCAACCAATCCACCTAGATAGTGGCTGATATATTTAGCTATACACCCCCTCAACCACTCCTTGCCACAATGACTACGAGGAGGAACATCCAACAGAAGAAGAACCCTGAGATTGCAACCCCGGTCACAGAATTACTGGAAATGAACATAAACAATATGACAATAATGGAATTCAGGGCAGCCATCATCTAAGCAATGGCTAATTTAGAAAAGAACATTAGTCTTGGAGTGGAAGCCATAATAACAGAAGTGAAAGCTGAGGTTAGAAAGGCTATTGATGAGATGTAATCTAATTTAAATATGCTAACAGCCAGAGTAAGTGAAGCTGAAGATCCTATCAGTGATTTAGAAGACAGATGGATTAAGAAGAGGAGCAAGAGAAGTCTTGGAGCAAACAGCTAAAATCCCATGAAAACAGAATAACGGAAATAAATGATGACATGAAACGCTTCAAGATCAGAATTATTGGAATCCCTGAAGGAGTTGAGAGAGAGAGAAGCCTAGAAGATATTGTTGAACAAATCATGGATGAAAATTTCCTGAATCTGGGGAATTAAACAAGTGTTCATGTCCTAGAAGCAGAGAGGATACCCTCCAAGATCAATGAGGTCAGAAAAACCTCCAGGCACATAATTGTGAAATTCATGAATCATAAAACCAAAGAATATGCCTTAAGGGCAGCTAGGGGAAAGCGATCCCTTACCTATAGAGGGAGGACCCTCAGAATAACATCAGACCTTTCCACAGAAATCTGGCAAGTCAGAAAGGGCTGGCAAGACATATTCAGGAAATTACATTACAAAAATATGCAACCAAGGATAATGTATCCAGCAAGGTTGATTTTCAGAATGCAAGGAGAAATAAAAAGCTTCCAGGACCGCCAAAGTCTAAAAGATTATGCAACCACCAAGCTAGCATTACAAGAAATACTAAGAGGGGTTATATAAAGGAGAAACGAACCCAAGAGCGACACAGAGCAGAAATTTACAGAGGTAATCTATAGAAACATGAACTTCACAGGCAATATGATGTCAATACAAACGTATCTATCAATAATCACTCTCAATGTGAAAGGCCTAAATGCTCCAATAAAAAGACAAAGAGTTGCAGACTGGATAAAATGACAGGACCCATCCATATGCTGATCACAACAGACTCATCTTGACTCTAAAGACACTTCAAGATTGAAAGTGAGGGGATGGAAGACCATCTTTCATGCCATTGGACCCCAAAAGAAAGCCGGGGTAGCGATTCTCATATCAGTCAAATTGGATTTTAATCTAAAGACTGTTATCAGAGACACAGAAGGACACTTCATCATTTTTAAAGGGTCTATACATCAGGAAGATCTAAAAATTCTAAATATTTATGCCCCCAACATGGGAGCAGCCAAATACATAAGCCAGCTGTTAAACAAAATAAAGAATCATGTTGATACAAATACATTAATTGTAGTAGATCTTAACACACCACTTTCAGCAATGGACAGATCATCTAAAGAGAAAATCAACAAAGAATCAAGAGTCTTGAATGACACATTGGACCAGATGGATCTCATAGATATATTCAGAACATTCCACCCTAAAGCAGCAGAATACTCATTCTTCTCGAGTGCACATGGAACTTTCTCCAGAAAAGACCACATAGTAGGTCACAAATCAGGGCTCAACTGATACCAGAAGATTGAAATTATTCCCTGCATATTCTCTGATGAAAATGCCGTGAAACTGGAACTCAACCACGATAAAAAGTTCAGAAGAAAATCAAACACTTGGAAGCTAAAGACGATCCTGCTCAAGAATCTGTGGATCAACCAAGAAATCAAAGAAGAACTGAAACACTTCAAGGAAACCAATAAGAATGAAGATACATCGATCGAAAACCTATGGGATACAGCAAAGGCAGTCCTAAGGGGGGATTTCATAGACATCCACGCCTCACTCAAAAGAATTGAAAAATCCCAAATACACCAACTGTCATCACACCTTAAAGAACTGGAAAATCAACAAAAAATTAAACCAACCCCCCACACAAGATGGGAAATAATAAGGATTAGAACAGAGATGAATGAATCAGAAACTAGAGCTACAGTAGAACACATCAACGAAACTAGAAGCTGGTTCTTTGAAAGAATCAATAAGATCGATAAACCACTGGCCAAACTAATCCAAAAGAAAAGGGAGAAGACGCAAATTAAAAAAAAATATGAATGAAAGGGGAGAGATCACGACTAACACCAAGGAAATAGAAGCAATCATCAGAAATTACTATCAAATATTATATGCCATAAAATAGGGGGGGTCAAGATGGCGGAAGGCCAGGTGACTGCATTTCGGGGAGTTCCCTGAAGAGAGCTGAATTCCAGCAAAAAAAAAAAAAAACACTACAAGACCACCGTGAACACCCATGAAACCAGCCTGAAATGTTATATTTCCCACTTCTGGACCGCCACGAGAGACAAAGAACATCGGTAAAAAGGTAGAAACAAATAAGAGGGTCTGGAGGCTTGCCCCCAGAGACAGGGGAGTGGGGGAGGAAGCCCGCAGAGCTGAACCATTGAAAACAAATACCCCAAAATGTAAGTGCTCTGTGAGTGAGGAATAACAGCAGATTACGGCCTGAATCGGGCTAGAAAGAAGCAAAACACAGCAGAGCCCGGGGCAAGGCAAGGAGACTTTTAAAATCGTTTTTTTCTTTCTTTTCCCGCTGCCCGGTGGGCCGCAGCGCAAAGCCGCCTCCCTCCACACGGCGGGCAGCGGCGCGCAGCCGCCTCCGCCTGAGCCGCCACAGCTGCCGGGAAAGCAGTGGGAGTGGATTCTATTTCTACGCCGCTGCCCTTCTCTCCTGTTTCTCTCCACACCGTGGGCCGCGTGTAGAACCCCCCCAGGGAAGACGTTTTTTACAGAATTTCGTGGGACCAGACAGGCCCCAGGTCCCAGGGCGCAAAGTCGCGCAATTCAAAAGGAGTTGTGGCTTTGAGGTGCGGGAGTGAAACGACAAGCGGGGACGGGGGCAGAAATCAATACAACGTCTGCACCAGCCCGGCTGTGACAGACTGCCAACTGGGAGGCTGGAAACAGCCCCTCCCTATGTAGAGGCTCGCTCTGGGAGGGAGGTCTAGGCACAGACATCCTGCTACGACTTGACTTCCTCAACTGCTGAAAAAAGACACAAAAGAACAATGCTCCTCTACCAGAGAATTGTAACCTGATAATCTGGTTACCATTGAACCAGCCTCTACCAAGGGGGCCGAGAGACTCAGCCTAGGTAGAAGGACTGAAAGGGAACGACACGCCCCGCCCCCAGAAAGCAAGTCAGAAGCTCAGGATGACAACATTCCAATGCAAAACCCCAAATCGGGGGAAAGGCAATTTATTAAACTCCTGGCACTGACTATAAGTACCAAAAGCTCTACAACTCATTGATAAAGTTTTCCACCTCATTTACTTTTTTAAACTTTTTTCTAGTTTTACTTTTAAAGCTTCAACTTTAAGCTTGAAATTACATTCTCACGGTTTTTCTTCTTTCAATTTTTATCCCCCTTCTTATCACAACGTGATACCCAATACAACACCCCATAACATTTTTACTTTTATATATATATATATTTATTCTTTTTAATTTTCTTTTTTCTATTTTTTTTTCTTTTCTTCTTTCTCTTTTTTACCCTGAAATTCAAACACACCCCTGTATTTTCTGCTTTTGTTGTTCCCTCTTGTTTCCCTGTTAGCTCTCTCTGTTTCTCCCTTTCTTCTCTCCTCTTTCCTTTATTCTCTCTTTTACGTGTACATGTAGATACAAGCTCCAAGTCAATCCCACATCCCTATTCAATACT
>PITA01028151.1:0-19821 GCA_004023965.1 Spilogale gracilis
AAACTGAGGGACTTGGAGGGAGGGGGGTGGAGGGATGGGAGAGCCTGGTGGTGGGTACTGGGGACACCTAAAGCATAGAGCACTGGGTGTGGGGAATGGGGAATGAATCTTGGAACACTGGAAAAAATAAATTTTAGTAACAATAAAAAAAAAAGAAATACAAGCTAAAACACTTTTCATAGACCTTGGTAAATTGCTTACCTCTGAGCTCGTTTTCTCAAAACTATCAAAGCAACAGGGAAAGCATTCATGATTATTTTAGATGGTCATTAAAAGAGAATCAAATGATGGTGTGCCTGGGTAGCTGACTCAGTTAAGCTGCGGCTCTTGATTTCAGTTCCAGTCATGATCTCAGGGTCATGATATGGAACCCCACATTGGGCTCCCTGCTGGACATGGAGCCTGCTTAAGATTCTCCCTCTGCCTCAGCCTCTGCCCCTCCCCCTGCTTTCACAACAAATAAATAAACAAACAAACAAGCAAACAAATAAATAAATAAATAAAATATTTAAAAGAGAATCACATGAAATGGAAATAGCGGTGTTTTAGTGGTGTCTCTCAACTGTGGGCTTTATCCCACTGCTACTTGTTATCAATTTTGTTTCAACATTTTAAATTAAATATAAGGGAAAATTGCTAGTGTTTTATATACTAACTATATGTGCTTTTGAAGTACCCTGTCTTAAATAACAAGGCATCTAGATGAAACTTCCTTTGTCTTAACACTCTAGACAAAAGTTGTACCAAAAAATTAATTTCTCCAAACAATTAGAATGGAAACAATTTGTGAAGAATAAAACTTTGAAGGAAACATTGGTTCATCTGGAAGGGAAGAAAAACTATCTTTGCCAAAAAAAAGATTTCCAAAGGGAGAAAAAAAAACATTTAAGAGTTTAAATGATTCCTAGTGGAAAAAAAAAATGCTAGAGATAGGACTATATTTCAGGAGCCTAAACTTCAGAAGTGAACAAGAGACCTTGAAAGTGAACCTATCAGAGCTGACAAGAGAAACAGAATTAGGATTTAAAGAAAAATGTTTGTTTCATATTGAACAATCTAATGTTCACACAGGCAATCAATTCATCCAGACTACAATCTTCTACCTCAGTCATGCTTTACATGAGCTATAGAGGGAAGTACAAGGATTTGACATCTGTTTTTGAGGGTCTTGAAAATGTGCCCTGATTGAGAATGAAGTAGAACAGAGCTTCATGTCTTAGGTGTTCGGATTGCTTTGATTGATTCTAGCAGCAAACATCCCTGGCCTGTGCAAAGAAAAAAGGGTGATGGACTCTAGTAGGAAATGTGTGATCTTTCTCAGGTGAGAAATGTCCTCTATATTTCCTCTTCAAGAACATGAAACCAACTAAATTCTCTAGAAAAACATGCAAATGCTTCATTATGTCCAAATCAATCTGGTTTCTTCAGTGATGGCACAAAACTCTCTTTTCATGTATTTATCTATTTGTCTACTATCTTTGTATATAAATAAAATAAGACAACCATCTTTTAAAACAAACATACAATGTAGAACTCACTGGTTCTGCTATTTCAAAATATAAAATGACATGAAAAGACATATGAGGAGGTGTGGGCTGGTTTTTGTTGTTGTTGCTGTTGTTTGTTAAAGATGGGAGAGAAGCTAGGGAGATTCTATGTTTGCATTCTAGTTTCTGGAACAAAAAAATGATTTATCTCAACAGCCACTTTATTAGCACTTTACAATCTTTGAGAGTTCTCACCACCACCACCCAAAACCACCACTACTGATTATGGAGGAAGAATGGCTGAAGCGACCGGGGCAAAATTAAACATGAACAAGACAGTCTTATACAATATGTTCAGAGTCTTCAGGGCATGTGGCTTGAGAAACAGTGCAAGTGGGATTGAAATCCAGATTTTTTTTTCAAGTTCCAGGTTAAGAGGTTGCATATTTTTGTCCATGGGAAATACATTTGAATAGCAGATAGTTATCAAATGCCTCTTGAGGAAAAACTTCTGTTATGTCAGTGCTTTAAACACAGGAGAGGAAAAGGCATTAACATATGTTGACAATCATCTCTAGGTTGGACCCATGTTAGGTGCCTTTGTACCTTGTCGCATTTCATATTCATAATAACCACTGGAAGTAAATACTATTATTCAAAATTTAAACAAGAAATTTGGGCTCAGAGACTTTAGAAACCCAACCCACTCTCTCCACCTCCATTGAAACCACTTTAGCTAAAAACAGCATCTTCTCTCGACACACTAACTGAAAATGGCCTCCTCACTGGTCTCCTGTCTTACACTCTCATGTTCTATATTCTAATCTTCAGATTTGAAAACATAAATCAAATCACATCTCTTTTTCTGCTTTAAATCCTCTATTTGTTTCCCAGGACATTAAAAAACAAACAAACAAACAAAAAACAAAAAAAAACAAAAAAACAAAAAACAAAAAAAATCCAAGATCTGTGTATTCCTACAAAGCCTCCCAAGATCTGACCCCAGTCAAACAGTCCCATATCTTGTCACTCTCCACTTCACTCCTTAAGCTCCAGCCATTCTGACTTCCCTTTCTTCTGCTTTCTGGCATGCCACATTCATGCCTGCTTTGGGGCCATTGTTCATGCTATTCCTTCTGCCTAAAACACTTTCCTGTAAGAGCTATAAAAAGGTAGTTAAGGGGATGAGTTATCACCCAAGTGTATGCATAGGAAGGAGCAGTCACTGAAGGTTGATGTTGACTTCACAAGAGGGAAGATGAACTCATGTGGAAGGACATGTTGTGAGGACTAGGGTGAGAGGTGAAGGTAGGCAGAGCTCACAGTAAAGAGCAATGGAGTGAGCAAAGTCAGAGATGGAAAGAGATATCCAGGGCCTGGGTGGGGGGCTTTTCAGCTGGGTAATCAGAGGAGAGGAATTTAGTTTTCTAATTATTAGTTTCTGATTGCTGCTATCACAAATTATCACAGATTTAGTGGCTTGAAGCAATATAAGATTACTATGGTATGCTACTGGAGGACAGAAGTGCAAAACGGGTCCCAGAGAACTAACACCAGGATGCTACCAGAGCTGTGTTCCTTCTAGGGAAACTCCATCCTTGCTCTTTCCAACTCTAGAGCCTGTCTGCATTCCGTGGCTTGTGGTTGTATCTCTGATGTTTGCCTCTACCATCATATCTCTTTATCTGACTCTGACCCTCCTGCCTCCTTTTAGAAGGAACCTTGTGATTACGTTCGGTTCACCCAGATATTCCAAGGTGAACTCCCCATCTCAAGATCCTTAATTTAATCACATCTGCAAAGTTCCTTTTGTCACATAGGGAGACATAAGAACATATTCTGGGAATTAGAACTTGAACATTTGTGGAGGGGGGAGCATCAATCTGTCTACCTCAGCTACCATAAATGCAGTTTTCCAGAGATATACCTCTCACCTGCCAGAGAGCAGTCCATACCTCCCAACACTCCGTGTCCTGTAAAAAAGTCTACAATGGCAAGACCAAACATCTCTGCCTGGGGCCAGGAGTCAAACTGCTGAGAGAATTGATGGCAACGGATTATTCCGGATTATGTCTGCTATTGTGGAATCTCCATATAATCTTCACTTCTAAGTGGCCTGATCCATCTAATCCTGAGTGACAGTCCACCTGTTCCCTCCAGCGTAAATCTGTTACAATTTTTCACCCATAGATGGCGCTGTTCTCAGCCTCTTGCCTGCCCACCCAGACCACCTTTCCAAGTCCCCAGGAGGAGGAGCAGCAGTGACTGGTTCATTGGCAATGAGCTCAAACAGACCTGGGATCTTAAACATCTGCCACTTGAGGAAGTCAGTTTTCCTTACTCCAGTTTCCTCACTGTAAACCACAGCATGGCTTTAAGGATTAAATAAGATAATGTGTATAAAAGATGTCATTTAGTGTCTCACACAGAAAGCATCCAATAAATGCCAATTTAAAACACAAAGACAAAAAGAGACAAGGAAAAAGTGGAAGGTTTTAAAAAAGGTAAGCAGTCATTAACAGGGCAGGGGTTCATGATTACTTTTAACTACCTCTTTTGGAAAATCCCCCAGCTTCCTTGTCTTCGCAAAATCAAAAGCAGGAAATAAATACAGAAAAGAGGATGGGCTCTGTGTTTGTGTGTGTGTGTGTGTGTGTGTGTGTGTGTGTGTGTGTGTGTGTGTACCCCATACACAAGCACAGACTGAGAGGAAAGAAGACTACAGAGGAAATGTTTTTCTTGTGTTTCTTACCCAAACCTGTATGTGTAGAAAGGGAAAGTGATAAGGGAATAAACTGCATAAGCAAAGGATTATGTGTTTGGGAGAATGTATGGGAAGGACAAACAATAAAGGTATGTCACAGGAAATCAGTTTGCTCTGGCTTAAGAGTAGATGAAAGATAAATTTCTGCAGCTGGGGGTGTGGACTTATTTACCAATTAAGTTGTCCCATCTCTGGCTGCACAAGTACAGGCTGGAGAACAGCTGGCAGGGATAGGATAGACACTCAAGTATCTGCTGGATGATGAATTTAGGAGCCTTTAAGATTCTTTCTTCCTTCCTTCCTTTCTTTCTTTCTTTCTTTCTTTCTTTCTTTCTTTCTTTCTTTCTTAAGATTTATTTATTTATGTTTGAGAGAGAGAGGGAGAGAAGCAGACGTCCATTGACGTGGATCCCAACATAGGGCTCCATCCCACAACTCTGAGATCATGACCTGCGCTGAAATTAAGAATCAGCCTCCCCTTGGGGCACCTGGGTGGCTCAGTTGGTTAAACGACTGCCTTCAGCTCAGGTCATGATCCCAGAGACCCGGGATCGAGCCCCACATCGGGCTCCCTGTTCGGCAGGAAGCCTGCTTCTCCCCCTCTCGCTCCCCCTGCTTGTGTTCCCTCTCTCACTGTGTTTCTCTCTGTCAAATAAATAAATAAATAAAATCTTTAAAAAAAAGAATCAGCCTCCCGACTGAGCCACTCAGGTGCCTCAAGATCCTTTCTAATGGGTAGATATAACCTCCAAAATATGCTCTGTAGCTCAGTTTCATCTCATTCTGTAAAGGCTGCAGAAGCCACCTATGAAGTCCATAGTACCTCCACAGTTCATGATTTTTCTGACAGCCGTTGTGGTCAAAATTTTTCTGCTTCTTAAATAATCAGCAAGTTGTCCTCCAATAGGCACAATGATGGTCATCACCATGTGTGGGACTGCCGACAGGAGACCCACCTGGAATGAAAAGCAACATAGAGCTATTTTTAGCTGCGTTGGAGAGATGCACTTCCCTAATTCCCTGTCTCCAGCTACCACCCCTCTCCCCCCACCCACTAAGTTTAATTATCTAATTACCTGGGACCCAGATGGGCCTGAATTTTGTAATAAATAATGAATGAGTACGTGATTTTAAGTATAGACTTGTCTCTCCCATCAGATAGGAAGCTCCTTGAGTACAGATACAACTTGTGTTCATCATAGAGGCCCCAGCACCTGCCAGAGCACCCAGCCCATGCTAGTCAAACACTCAGCACGGAGTGAGCATTCACTGATGGCAACCACAGTGACTGTCTGTGCTCCTCCAAGGTCACTTCAGTACCTGGAGCTACGCAGACACCGACCTCTACGAGGCCGCTGCTCTTCCCCTCGTAGAAAGGAGGTTGCGCCTTTCATTTTGATGATTTATGTTTTACCATCTACATCTTTCCTCCCTGAAATGCAGACAACCTAATACACAGACAACAATAAAGGTATGTCACAGGAAATCAGTTTGTGATTGGCAAGTGGCTGGGGATATTGAAAGAGATTCTTTGTAAACCATACAAGGCAATGGTTGTTATTGCTATAACCATCACAGAGAGAGGAGTAGTCTGCAAAATAACTTTAAGGCCCTACTGCTACTCACTGAGTAATTTATGGGGGGGACCCACAAAAACCTCTTACTTTCAAATCTTTTTATCCTTACCTAATATGCACTTATTGAATTTATCTTCAAACCACTTTGAGATCGAATAGAACATAAATCTTTAAAAGCAGTTTAATACAGCTCTGATCTTTATGGAGGAGAAATTAATAGCTATGCATACCGTGCCCAAAATGTAGAACTTGTCTCACCTCTAGGGTATTAGGTGACATAGAATTGTTATGAATTCTGATCATATTATTGATTAATTATTTTAATTAAAATAATTAAAAATTAATTATTTTATCATGTGAAGATTTTCTCAGTCCAAGCAAGAGCTTTAAAGTTCAAGAACTTTTGAAGTGTCTCTGTGTTTACCTTACTTATTGCAAATCCAAAAACCTCTTCGAAGTAAGCAGGCTGACTTATTAACAGCAAATAAAAAGTCCAGCTTCTGCAAAAATTTGCCACAATGATTGCATAAACCGGCAATGATGTGAAAAATCTTTTCCACGGTGTGTTAAATTTCTACAAAGTAAAAACACCATGAGATTTTTAGTGATTATATTGACAAATTATTTTTCTTAAGAGGACAACACAATCACTAAGAGAAGTGTAAAAGAGACAAGTCTTCATCTTTCCATCTGTACTTACACTGAGGCTAACCACATTGGTTCCTTCTCCTATACTTGTTTCTATGTAGGTCCTCTCCTCACTAGATATGGTTGGGTGAGCAGCTGGGCACTCATAGGCCTGCAACAGCCAAAATGTGTACCAAATAATCCCAAACATGCCTGCAGGAAAAAACAAAAGATTTAGTGATATGGTTTCCTTGTCCTCCACCTATAAATATTCCAATTGTCATAATATTCCCAGATGGCATTATTTTCATCTAGGAGAAAGTATGTTGTTGCTTTTCCTGTTGCTGCTGCTGCTGCTGTTGTTGTTATTGTTGTTGTTGTTGTTGTTGTTGTTGTTGTTAGCTGGTATTTAAAGAAAGATAATATTGTTCTCATCAATACATTCAACCTTAATATAAGCATTAAAAGACTCCTAAGCAGATAAGTATTCCATTTATATGATAGCTTGTTTTAATCATCTCTATCTTCACATAGTAAATTCTTAGCCAGCCCCATGGTACAGTAAAATACTGTAGATGAGTCACCCATGGGAACTCATGAAGTCAAATTACTCACCATAAATATAAAAGACAGAGGCCCATCCAATGTACTGAACCAATACCCCAGCCAGAGGCATGGCAATCACTGCTCCTGCATAGGAACCTAGAACAAGAAAACATGGAGGACGCTTGACAACTGCCACACGGGCCCCTTCAACCCATCCAGAGTTCTTGTTGTGGGGGGAAAGATGAATCCAACTGAGTGAGAGTCAGAAAGCCTCCGTGCAGAGGGACAAACTCCCCATGTGCCTTAAATAGGGCGTCCGGGAGAGAAAGGTAACTGGATACCCTTTAACTTTCTCCAGGTATCGTGAAGGGACAAGACAAAGATTACTCAGGAACAGCAATTTTGAATCACTTGAAAGTATAGGACAAAAAGATGAGAAAAAAACTAAGAAAATTTTTAAAAATTCAACAGATACAATAATAGGGACTAAAGATAGCAAACAAAGGAACAAATGGATCTGCCTTTCAGAGCTCACCATTCAGAATTATCACTTCAGTCTTTAAATAAGGGACTTCAAACTATTACAGAATCATACTTTTTAGTGTCTTGATGTCCTTTTAAAAATCAGGAAACAGTTCTCGGGCGCCTGGGTGGCTCAGTGAGTTAAGCCTCTGCCTTCGGTTCAGGTCCTTATCTCAGGGTCCTGGGATCGAGGCCCACATCAGGCTCTCTCTGCTCAGCAGGAAGCCTGCTTCCTCCTCTCTCTCTGCCTGTCTCTCTGCCTACTTGTGATCTCTGTGTGTATGTGTGTGTGTGTGTGTCAAATAAATAAATAAAATCTTTAAAAAAAAAAAAAAAGATCAGGAAACAGTTCTCTTCCAGGATGGCAGAAGGAATGAGAAGGCTGCTCTCTCCACCCACCTGGGAATAGGCCCATTTTAAAGTTTATTTCTTTGTAAAAACACTTAACCTTGTAAATACTTAATTATGTGGTTATATATCTTGTCTAGATAAGATCACAGAGGCTGGAGGCAGTGGCCTGGTCTCCACCATCCCATACAGCTCCATGATAATCTGCTATAGAAACATGAGCCCTAAAATCTCCCAATTGGTATTAACTGAATCAAAAAATATTATTCCCTGAAATTCCCTCTGGGCTGTGAGTGAAAAAAAAATTCTTGCTCAGAAAAAGTGAGTAGCCACAGGTAATTTTGTACCTCAGACCCCAGTGCTAAGGAGATCTTCAGGAAATGGGAGTTTGGGGATCTTCCAGAGAAAGAAATGAAATCCTATCTTTCCAAACTGGGACTGACTGGCCATGAAAGGCCCAACCTGGAATCCCAAATCTGAACATCATGACACATGAGGGACTCTCTCAATCTCTCAGAATCAATATCCTTCCGTAGAAGATGGGAAAGACATCTGTATCTCACAGAGATGTTTGAGAATTAAATAAGCTACGTGTGTGAAGATGTTTTGTAAGCTGTAATTAGTGCCATACAAACTCCACGTATCACGTGACTGTGATGTACAGAATTACAATGCATTTTTTTTCAGTCTCAGACTTCCTCAAACCAGTAAGATAAGCATTCCAAGCCACATTGTTCTTAGAAAGGGTTGCAGGCCTGACTTGCTGTGGGTGTGGAGAAGGTGGTCTTCCCTGGACCAGATTTCCTAGAAGTGAGGTGTAGGGGAATGCCCAGGACAGGGAGGGTCCAGGGATGACTCCACCACCCAAGAGGTGATTGGACCTTTTCGTGTGCCCACTACTAGTTGAGGATTCCATACCCATGATTTTAGTTAACCTTCTTTCATCCTTTTGGTGTTAGTAGAGTATCATCCTCATTTACAAGGGACACCAAGGCTGGGGAAGGAGAGATAAATTGCCTGAGGTCACAGAACCAGGTCTGTAGGAATCCAGAGCCTTTATCCATAACTATTTAATAATTTGGTACCACTTCCTCTACTCCAAAACTCCTATTAATTCTTCATAGTAGGAAGCATTCTCTCATTGAGGAAATTTTACACTTGAAACTGTCCTTCCCTATCTAGAAAACTCTTCCTCATCCTTCCAGACATGGCTGAGTGTAATTTCCTGTCACACCCACAGCCCCTGAGCAGACCTCAATGGGGAGTGCCATCCAGACAGGCCTGGGGGAGATCACTGCACCTTGATCCTTCCATGGGCAGACAGTGGAGGACAGAGGAGCCCTCCAAACAATGCTAAATGGCATGAGGAGGGGGAGTAGCTATTAGGAGTGGGTGGGTCTCCAGTTCCTTTCTCACTAGCTGGAAAAACTTACTTGACTAAGTATTTCCTAAAGTCTCTGCAAACTCCAGTATTTTTTGTGTGAGAACTGATTGACCGCAAATTTGGGTTTCCTTCTAATGACAGTTGGCTGTACTTTCAAGCCAAGACAACACCTTAGTTAGGAAAAAGTAATAAAGCCTATGACTTTGATCAGGTCACTTTCCTTGAGAGTCAACCATTTCTTAAACCAGCCCTTGAAGGGTTATAAAGATGCTAAGAATGGGGTGTGGCACCTAGTCATTCTTGCTTTGCTGGCAAATCAAAATGAAAAGCCTTATAAATAAACCATCCAAAGAAAATATGATCAAGGATCTGACAATTCATAAGGTCAGAATCTTATATTCTTCTAAAGGTGGCACAAGGTCAGTAGTGGAAGTGGAGATGATCTTGAACTACAAACAAGAGGACAAAAATGGTTTCTAAGACAAGAGAGGCTAAAGATGCAAAGACATCTCAACTGTGCACACAGTTCCAAGCTAGGCATAATATGGGCACATTGGTGACTACTTCACACCAAAGTCCCAGAGATTCTATATAATAATAATAACTATATAATTTGGAATATTATGATATAATAATTATATAATATAGGTTATTATGATACAATAATTATATAATATAGGATATTATTATTATTAGGTAAAGAGTGGTAAAGAGAAAGAGCAAGCGAGAAATAAATTAAAATATTCACAGAAATTAAAAGGAAGCTTCCTTTTTCCCTTTCCCTAAGAACTACAGGTTGATTTTCCTAGGAAAGACATACTAGCTTGAAAAACTAGGCAGAGCTAAATGCTGATCCTAATTTTGCCCAGTCACCATTGTGACTTTCATGGTCTAAGACACTTTTATTCTCCTAAGCCTCTTCTCCCATTAAAAAAATATTAGAAGATATATTTTACAACTGTGTTGATGGTGTCAGCATGCACCGTCCTTGTTAAATGATTGATTAGTATCCAGGTAGACCCTTCAAACACTGATTATTCCAGAGATACCTAGAAGGCCAGTCCCAGAAACGTGACTTGGAGTAAGACAATCTTAACAAGATAAAGTTTGGTGACCCAGGAATTTAAAGTCATTTCACCACTTAAGGGCCATTAATATACTTTCAGGTAACATGGAGGGCCTCCATTTTCATCTAGAATACAATGGCAAAATTAATTAAAAGATCTCTATAACAATATGTACTGTGTGTGTAGTGATGAAAGTTCTGGATTAAGAAACAGGTGGTCAGACTCAGTGCAAGCTCCCCTAGTGGGAGGCTCAGTAGGATAAGCATTTGCCTTCCCCTCAGGTCATGATCAGCAGGGAGTCTCCCTCTCCCTTTGCCCTTGCTCTCTCTAATAAATAAAGAAAATTTTTAAAAATTGAAAAGAATCAGGTAGTCTAGCTCCTGTTCCAGGTCCAGTATGATCTTGGACCGTGATTTCCATTCAATGAAACTAAACTTTAAACTTTAGTCTCAATTTCTCTGTCCGTACATAGAAGAGGAGGAAAGGCTTGATGATTCTCTCTTTTCCGCTTTTGACTTTGGCAAATATCATCTGTTGGCTAATTCAACAACCACTCCCAACCCCTTCTTTCTGACCTTTCTCTACTAATGGTGCTGGAAAGGCTAGCACATGGTTTCCTAGCTGCTTCTGCAGTTGCTAAAGCATCTGACATAATTAGGGCCAAGGAAATATGTGGAAGCCTGGTAAGGGGTTTCTGGAAAGCTTTTGATTTACTGATAAAACGAACAGATGTGGTTAGGACAACCATTTCCATTTCTTCCTGCCTGGAATGTGGGCTTGATGTCTGGAGCTGTAACAGCCTTCTTGTGAACCTGAGGAACAAGTGTGAGAGTAAAGAGCTATCACTTCTAGGACAGTGGAATAGAAAATCAGAACATGCTCAGGCCCTGATGGATCAGGACAAAGCACTCCTAAGCAAAACTTATGGTTCTAATACACTTACCACAAAAAGAGGTTGTGGCCAGTCGGCTTCTCTCCAAAGGTGGTGCCCATTTACTCCACATCCCATGGCAGGCTGGGTAGGTCACACCCTGGCAAAAAAGTTGAAAATAGGTTATTTGATTTGACTCCAGTTTCTGTTTGTGTTTAAAATGTGGGTCCTGCTTCTTTAGGAGAGACTACAAGATAAAATTAATAAATACCAAGTAGCCTGTGTCAGCTATTTTAACTCACATCACAGATGCTGCAATTTGAGTATCAGTTCCAATGTAAGGATGGTGGGGAATGGGCAAGTGGTCTTTATATTTCATATTATTATAGAATATTGGTATCAAAAGAGATTTCTGCAATCAGTGGGTCTATCCCCTCATTTCAAGATATAAAATCTGAGGCTAAGAACCAGAAGTGACTACATTCTAGTCTTTATGGCTGTTAATGGCATGTCCTTTCCACCCATCAGTATTTTCCAAAGTCCAATATATGTCTCTCTAGTGGAACTAGAGTTGGATTTGAGTTGCTATAACAAATGACATTTTTAATCCTAATTGGTGCATATATACCCTAATAAGCTTTAGAAAACAATGTAGCTGATGTAAGAAACCTATGATTTCAAAGATTGTTTCTTGTGATGAGATTTTGTGTGTGTGTGTGTGTGTGTGTGTGGTGTTTTTTTTTTCTTTTAATGAATTGACTAGAGAAAAACTGTGGGTAAATAATATTACAAATTGTATATAGATATGACAGAAGTGATGGAGGTTAGAGGTGAATGATTGAGCTTGGGAAACACTTCTACGTTGGGGCTCAGGAAACTATGGCTTGATATAGCTCACCATCTGTTTTTGTACTTCTCTTGAGAAAGTGCTGTTTTTTACATTTTTTTCCCTAGACTCACATCTTTTTACTTTTTAATTATTTTTTTTAATTCCAGTATAGTTAATATACAGTGTTGTACTAGACTCAGGTGTACAACATAATGATTCAACAGGTCTCCGAGTTAAATCTCTGTGTAACACTATACCCTGGAAATCTACAGATTTATTAATAAATCCATTTAAATTGTTTTAGTGGAAAGGGCTGCTATGTGAACTATCATATTTGGGCTTCAGTCTGATCATTTGTTAAATGACAGGGTTTGGATTAGCTTATCTCTAAGATCATTCCTAGCTCATGTGAAATTCTGCACTCTGTGGAACAGTCCTTTATTGTGTACACATCTGTAATCACACAGGCACTTTAACTAAAGTATTCATAAGTGTAGTTAAAACTGGAGAGTAGAAATAGCAGGACAAGGTGGAAGACCAGAAAACTAAGTAAAGCAGGTTTTCTTCGGAAGTTGAATTATCTAAAGGACCATACTCTACCTAGCAATAGCAAAAACCATTAAGGAAAGAATCTCCTACCTCCACTAGACCTTGCAAGATTCTGACACACATGACACAGCCGTAATGCACTCTGGCCGCAGAAGGGATGAACATGTTCAAGGTTGATGTTAAAAAGATGGCGGCTCCAAAGACCCTGAGGGACCAAACACTGTGTTAGGGGGCAGACCCACTTGTGGATGTGGCGCTTCATTTAGACATCAAGAATGAACCTCACCATTTATGGAAAATCACCATAGAAATTGATAAAAAGAGAAACAGATATTGTGGTAGAGTCTGGTGTGTCCCAAGCTATAGACTGTTGGGCGGCTTTGAATCCTGAACTGATCCCTGGACCCGTTATGGGCAGGTTGTTGGCAATATGGGAATATCCTTCCTGAATGTGGATCCTGAAGCTGGAGATTGACCGACGTGAGGTGAACTTGCTGGAGATGCACCATTCGGCTTGGTCCTACTCAACTGACTCATTCTGACTATTACCATGTCACATTGACACATTTGGATTGTGTCTCCTGCTTCATAATTCTGCTGTCTCTTTACCAGAAGGCCATACTATCTGAAAGCAGGCTGTGTCCTGGGACAAGCCAAGCACAAAACAGGCTGTGTACCTGTCTGAGCCCCCAACTTGCTGCCTAACCCCCCATGCCTCCTCCCTGCCTGGACCAGGGAGGGAAAAGAAAGCAGGGAGCCTTTCCTCTTTTCTCACACATTAATGATGCTTCAGCCCTTTTAATATGTTGGTAAATATTATATGCAATTTCCTTTTATGGCAGAAGTGTAAGCAGTAACTCCTGAGATCATATGAGGCAGTATTTTATCACTTTTTGAAAAGAATACAATAGGTAAGTGATAATAAATGAAGGACACAAATTAGACCAGAATGTAAGTAAATAAAGTCATGCTTATACATATTTAGATCTTATGGTATTGACTTTCTAATGTTTTTTACCTTAACCTATAAAACAAAATATATTTTATATATTGCAACTCAATACATAATTACACTCACAAACCAATACTTAAGTGTGCAATGAATTAAGATATTTTCTATTCTTTTATTCTATTTGATTATCCTCTTTTCTATTTTTTTCTTTTTTTTAAGAAAATGCTCATTGGTAAATCGCATTACCACCTAATACGTTGTGTTTGAGAGTTTGAGAAACATTGCTTTATAAAATGTATGATTCATGAAATTCATACGTGTACAGTGACACAGGACATACAATTGGAAGGAAACTGGAGACATTTAGTACAATGTCCTATATATTCTCCAAGTAGCCAACTTCTGCTTGAATGCTTGTAGTGACAAAGAACTCTACTGCTCCTTGAGGCAGCTCATTCTGTCTTGGATAGTTTTAATTGCTCAAACACCTACTACAGAATTTCAGGAGCATTAAAGAGATCTTGCAATGTAGAGGCAAGCCACTACTACTCACCTACTCACATGACAAAATCTCTATGGTACTGGACTATATCAATATAGTACATAGGATCATAGAATGTCACTTGTCAAAGGAAACTCAAACACAACCTAAATCATGCTTTATTTCACAGATGAGGACACAGACCCAGAGAAGGAAAAGAAGTGACTCAGTAGAGGTCACCAAGTGAGTTATTTAGGGTCCAGGAACTATTTCTTCTGACTCATATTCAACTGTTCTTCTTACTACATAATCACTAAAACAGTTATAAGATAAATTAACAAAAAGTAAATAACAAGACACTTAAGAACAGAATCATATCAATATATCTGTGAATCACATCTATTGGAATGGCTCCTGTCTTTCCTTCTGCATCTCTAAATTGAGAGCAAATTGTGCAGATTTTATAAAAATACAAAATCATGTTATGATCTGTATGACATTCATGCCATTTCAGTTTGCCTTACCTGTTAGCAGCAAACTTATTTGAAATGAAACCACCTGGAATTTGTGTCACAATATAACCCCAGAAGAAAGATCCATGGATAAGGCCCACTGTCTCTGGATCCCAGTTAAATTGTGCTATCTGAAATGAGAAATCAGATATAGTTTTGTTTGTAAGACAACACTTGACCACCATTTTTAAATGATGATCCTACATAACAACCCCACAGGGTCCTTCTTTCCTTACTTTATTCAACAAATATTTGTGGAGGGCTTCTTGTTTGCTTGGGATATAGCAACAAACACAACAAAGTCCCTGCTGTCATTGAGCTTGCCTTCTAGTGAGAGCAAGGAGAGATTATGTACAAACTTAAATACATAAATATGTATGTAGTATATCCATACATATATAAATATGTATTTAATATTGATATAACTCTTGAGCTATTGAAAATCTGATTCTCCAGAGCTAGACCCTCCTTCCTCCCTTTCTTCCCAAAATAACTCATTCTTTTCAGACTCCTTGCAAATGTTCCTTCCTCTGAGGAAGCTCCTCTTTTGAAGTGGTCACTTTTTCCTGCACTTGTCCCACAGACCTCTGTCCTTACAGGCATGGCTCCTGCCTGGTGCTGTTCTCCAACTAGCCATTCACACGTCCATTTCCCACACCGGTGGCAAACAAGTCTTAAGGTGGCAGCCATCATGGCCCCTTTGACTTTATAGCCTGAGTTCCTAAAATAAATTTCTGGAACATAGAAGGTGCAATTAATATTGATCAAATGAAGGAATACATGAATGGCTTTTTAAAGGATTGGAGCACCTGGCTGGCTCAGTCCCTAGAACATCCACCTCTTCATCTCAGGGCTGTAAGCTCAAACCCCACTTTGGGTGTAGAGATTCTGCTTGAACACCTCTAGTAGCAGAGAACTCAACTGCTCCTTGAGGCAGCTCAGTCTGTCTTGAATACTTTTAATTGCTCAAACATCTACTATGGAATTTCAAGGGCATTAAAGACATCTTGCAATCTTGAGAAAATCTACTCACATGGCAAAACCTGTATGGTACTGGACTATATTAACATAGTCCATTAAAAATAAAATCTTTTAAAAAAAGAAAAAGCAATGATATCAAAATGGAAGTTGTTCCTGTTATGGAGGAAGGGTTCTTAATCATCAACATATTATGCCTTATCAACTTTTGTCGGTTTATTTTCCCGTCACAATTTGTTACGTATTTATTTGCTCATTTATTCAACATTCACCTAGTGCTTCTTTTGTGCCAGGTCAGATGCAAAACAGCGCAAATACTAACTAAAACAAGAACTGCCTTTGTGTTCTAGGAGATCACAGTCTGTGTAACATTGGCCTACTAAACCATATTTCACATTTTACCAATTGGGAAATTGAAGTTTAAGAGTAAAATGGATCTGGGGTTCCTGGCTAGCTCAGGTAGCTGAGCGTCTGCCTCTGCCTCAGGGCGTGATTCCAGGGTCCTGACCCCAGGGTCCTCAGGCTCCCTGCTCACCAGGGAACCTGCCTCTCCCTCTCTAGCTCCCCCTGCCTGTGCTCGTGCGCATGCGCATGTGCTTTCTCTCTCTCTCTCTCTCTCTCTCTCTCTCTCTCTCTCTCTCTCTCTCTCGTAAATAAAATATTAAAAAAAAAAAAAAAGATAAAATGAAACTGGTGTGCCTGGCTGGCTCAGTTGGTAGAGCATGTGACACTTGATCTCAGGGTCATGAATTCAAGTCCCATGTTGGGTAGACATTACTCAAAAAAAAAAAAAAAAGAGTATTCAATTCAAATCAGCTCATCAAATTTTTACTTTCTGCTACTATGTGCCACACATTGTTCTAGGCACTGGAGATCCAACAGTGTACAGAACAAGAGTAATTGATGTCTTCACAAAGATGCCAGCAGGTACTAGCAGCTGGGAAACAAGTGAATAAGTACAGACTGTGTTAGATGGTGATCAGGGATGAGGCGAAAAAATAAAGCAGGGAAGGGGACAGGAAGGGCTAGAGAGGAGTGAGGTAGACTGCAATTTTAGATAGAGAGGGAAGTCTTCATGGAGGAGGTGATTTTTGAGTAAAGCCCTGAATGAAAGAAGGGAGGGGAGCAGCAAATCATTATCTGACAGAACTTTCAAGGCAGAGAAATAGCAATTGTAAAGGACCTGAAGTTAGAGGAACAGCAAGACGTCAGGACAGCTGGGAGGTAATTAGTGAAGGACATGAGAATAGGAGTTAAAATAAGAGAGGTTCAAGTGATGAGAGGTCCTTTAAGTCACCAAAAGGACCTTGGCTTTTACTTTAAGAGAGAAGGAAACCATTGGAAGCTTGGAGCAAAAGAGGGACATAATTTTGTTAAGGCACTGTCCATGTATTTCCTCCCTTAATTCTTACAACACCTAGAGGTAATTCTTGGCTCTTCTTTTGTAGATGAGGAAAATAACGTTTTGAGAGACTAACTTCCTTGCCCAAAGTCATACAACTAGTTTCAAAGAGAGCCAAGATCAAGATCTCTTTCCAGTTTGACGCAAAAAAATTCTTTGCTGTTTATAGAACTTGACTTTCTTACTAAGAAATAGAGCTAGACACCTTTGCCTTGAGTCACAGAATGACCCAAGGAGCCAAAGATCCAAGGCAGAGGGATCCACTTCTTCCAGAGGCTAATTACCAATCAAAATGTCAGTTGCTCATACTTTTCTGTCTAAAGGGATAGTGTTTCCAGGTATTCTCTGAAGGAGTTGATACAAGACAATCAGCACTTCGGCCTGCTCAGAACTGACTTTCATCAACATTGATCCCCATTAGAATCATAATGGCCCCATGTATGCGCCATTACTATAAGCCAACTACTGTGTCAGGTACTGCATTGGGTGAAGAATGGTCCCTCAAAGATTTATACACAAAAACTCTGGACTATATAAATGCTGCCTTATTTGGGAAAAGGGTTTTATTGATGTGATAAAATCAAGGAACTTGAGATGAGTTATCCCGGATTACCTAGCTGAGCCCTAAATCCAATGACAAGTATTCTTAGAAGGGAAAGGCAGAGAGAGATTTGAGACAGAAGAGGAGAAGACACTCAGAAAGGAGAAGCTCATGTGACAACAGAGACAGGGATTGCCATAAGCCAAGGAACACCGGGAGCCCCCAAAGCTGGAAAAGGTAAGGAAGGATTCTTCTGTAGAACGTGGTCCTGCTGAAACTATTTCAAATTTCTAGTCTCCTCAACTATGCAAGAATAAATTTCGGTTGTTTTAAGCCGCCATGTTTGAGGTAGTTAGCAAAGCCTTGGGAAACTAATATAGGTACTTAATATAGTAACACTAAATTATCTCCTTTGATCTGCAAAGCAGACCTTTTATTCCCATTTTACAATAAGGGCAATGAGGGTCAGCAAAGAATGGCTAGAAATGTGGATTCCTGCCTCCCTGCTCACATTTTCTTTAGAATGTATTCCCCACCCTTGCCCTGGGTCTCTCCCTTGCTGACTGGAATCTGGCCAATCAGACTCTCTCTATCGCTGTCTCTTTCTGTCTCCGTGTCTTTCTCTGTCTGTCTCTCTCCAGTCTGAACCCAGAAATTGTTCTTAGACAAGACAACGCCTGAAATGAAACTCTTAGTTTAGTTTTAGTTTCAGGGCCAAGTAAGTCATTTCCCAAGCAAAACACTTCACTTTGGAGGACAATAAGAAGTGGAAAGGAAAGAAAACAGTCCATGGAGAGACCTGGGACAGTAGAGCATACTCAGAGAGAAGCAGATGAGGGACCATATGGAACAAGCAAGCTGGAGATCTTAGCTAAGGATTTCCTAGTTTCCAGGAGGGTCAGCTCTACTCTGCTCTTCCTGACCTTGGAAAAAATTAGATAAAGACTCCTTTATGCCTTGGAAAGAATTTAGGTGAAGACTCTATTTATGCCTTGTAAAGAATTAGGTAAAGACTCCTTTCCACCCTTGTGGAGTACAGCCAGGATTTCCTCCCACCGCCTGCTGGGCCCCCCATTGTCCAGGGCACAGACTGCACAAATACACACATCAGACCTGCTTTCTGCCCTTCACTCCCATGAGATCCCCTACAGCCCTACCAGAATTTCCTTTTTAACTTGACCTGGTTTCACTGGCATTTCTATTCCTTGCAACCAGCAATCCCTGACCAGGACATAAGGACAACTTGCTCAAGGTCCCAGAGCTAATAAACAAAAGAAGTCAAGTGTGAAACCAGGTCTGGCCAATTTGAAAGCCCATCCTCTTAACTCAACAGGACTCACGATTCATGGGAAGGAGTTTGGACTTTTCCTGAAGGTAAAAAGAGATAATCACAAAGTTTCTCAAACGTCAGTCATTTATTGCTTGCCATATGCCAGACGCTATTCTAAGCAATCCACGTGTTTTAAAATTCATAATTATTAAACTAAAAATGAGGATTCACACATCAGCTAAAATTACCCTGTATACTAGTAGAGTATATGCCAAATATTTGTAAGACCTACATACTCATACTGCTTACTTCTCTTCCTTTTGCAAATGAGGATTTCAAAATATCTCAGTGAAAAATATCTAGATCCTCCCTGGAAAGTGAAAAACCAAGTAAACAAAAATACCAGTCGTTCAGGACCTTTCTTTATACAATTAGCAAAATCTTTCCTATCAGGTTGAACATGCTCAGCTGCCATGTAAGCTTTGTTCTTTTTAAGTAAGAGAGAGATGGCCTGCTATAAATTGGAGTCGTCCTAGAATTTCTGAAATGCTCCCAAACTCCTCTTTTTGAGACCAGAAGAAAGGACACAGAGTATATTTTAGATCTCGATCAGTTTCTCTCAGACTCCAAAGGGAAAAAAAACCACAGAAACTAGAGAGCACACACTAGCATTGTTCCTTAGGTTTATCAAAAATGTCTTTTCCATATGCCTCCAAGCAGACTCTGTTGACCTAGGCCTATCTTTCCAGGCAACAAACAAATGCAAACCAGCATCTCATTTTGATCTGGGCCTTGGCGGACAAGTTTTAATTAGCTCGCCCCGCTCACAAAAGGCTGGGAGAATGCATGTGATACACATCTGAAACCTCACTAATATACATCATTCTTTATTTTAAAAATGCATGGCTGGCCCCATCACACCTCTCCTGCCCTCCCTCCCCATCAAAAAATAAACATCTAGCATATCCTTTTAGAACAAATTCAGCTGCGCCATCAAAAAGAGGCTAGCAGACTCTCCATTGTGCTCTTTTCATCTAGCGGAATAATCTTTTAGCTAAAAGAAGAAGGAAAAAAAAAAAAGCCTGCAAGGCCAACTAAAGACTTCTTTTTAATG
>PITA01028152.1:0-19820 GCA_004023965.1 Spilogale gracilis
TGGATATCCCTCTGATTGCTCTCACTCCACTCTACCTCTTGCTGATGCTCTTCGTCCCCCATAGTGATCCAGAAGTGTGAAATATTACATTTCAGCCTGATTTCATGGGTGCTCACAGTGTTCCTGCAGTCTTTTTTGCAGGAATTGAGCTCACTTTAGGGGAATCGCTGAAATGTGATCACCCGACCTTCCGCCATCTTCCCCTCCTCCTCAATATTTTTTCATAGTATATTCTCAGCCTCTTTCCCTAGAGATATTGACTGCCTAAGTCTGGAACAAGGTGGGAAGCTATACATTAACAATAGCCCCACTTGAGCATTTGAAAAAGTTAACATTTTGAAATATTGCACTAAGGAACTATTCCCAGAAGATTATCCTAGAGACCAGCAAAATTTATAACTTTTGAATAATCCAAATTATCAGATCCAAACACAGACCTATGAAGACAGGAACTTGGAGATGAACTCAGAAATCTGTTTGAACAGGTACTTAAGCTCATCTTGGTGAAGGCTAAAGGTGGAGAACCATTGCCCTAGTGATTCCTGGGACCCTTCAATGCTCATCCTTCTGCTTAATGTGAATGCTACAAGTTAGTTGTTACCAAGAGGAGATCTAAAGAAGAGTGAAGATATTTTTTCAAGAGAAAAAGGACCCAGGAGAGAGAGGTCATAGCGGCACAGCAGTCCCGCCTGTTACTGTCCCAGGGAATAGGAATTGTCTGGTCAGAGATCCTTTCTCTTGTGTTGTCTCTGCCTTTGAGGAGTCAAACTAAAAAGGGAATGAAAATCCATTGATCAATTTGTCTAACAAGCTTCAGAGGGGATTCAGTCCCCAGGGCGACAAACCTCTAACACATTGACTTATAGTCACCAAGGTCCATTGACCACTTTCAAGACACACACGCCTTCTTGAGGAGAAACCAGTGAGGCCCCATATTACATGCCTGGCTCTGTATCTCTTCTCTTTTGGGAAACAAATTTTTCTTCACTACCTACCATCCATGAGAGAATAAGATTCAGGGGAGTTGGCCCCCGTGGTGAGTCCACATCACCAAGCATGCATAGCCTAGTAAGTGTTGTAGAAAATAGGAAAAAGAGGTGGTTGGGTAGAAAGGGCATTGACTACTGTGAAGCATATGGCAGAACACAGTATGATGTCTACGCAAAGAGCTCTAGGGGCCAGTGGCTACAGAGGGTGAATGGCTACACTACTTGTTCAAAGTTGCTGCTGTGAGTGAGCTTTTACTTTTATTGCATGCTATTTGGATGGCTAGTTGATGGAGATTATAGGGATGAAGAGAAGAGTAAGCACCGACTTTGGGATACCATAGCACTTTACAGAACCACACAGTGTAGTGATGCTATTACCAGCCAGAGGCATACACATGGATGCTGGATGCCCCCAGGTACTGATAGATTTTCAGGTCTTTTACCATGAAATATTGATTTGTTTTCTCCTGCCTGGCCCCAAAACTCCAGAGCTTCCACCTTCACTCAGCCCAGACAAATCCTTTCTGAATCCATCTTTGTCACCTTCATTTATTTGGGAACATGTCTGTTTCTTCAAAAGGACATGTACTTCTTTCTCTTTTTTCACCTTATCTTGGTTATTATAGAGATTTTCAAGAGTGAAGAATCTGTTCCATGCTATCCAGGGCTATAGTATATGAAGACACAGGATGATAACAGGGGGAAGGGGAAGTGTACAGGAAGGTCCAAAGGCTAGTTCTTCTTGACATTCTACCATTTTACTCTAGTTCTGGGAGACACTGAAACTCACATGTCTCTATCTTCTAGGTCCTGTGATTGCACTTGGGTATCAGGTCTCATCCATAAGTAGGGACTTGAAATCATAAGACATTGGGCTAATTTAACCGCCTCTTCTGGCTTTTGTTCCTCTTCCTAAAACAAGTGGCGTTGTCCCTTCAACATTAATGATGTGATGATTCCCAACTCCATTTCCTTGACCTTAGTTTTGCTTGCCTTAAATCTATCTTTAACTCTGGGTACTGGGTCAAATTCTTATATGGATAATGTTATTCCTTCCTCACAGTCCCTACATAACCCCTATCCTTTATCCATTTTTTTCAAGGTTCCCAGAGATGTGGTCCCCTATTCATTTCTCCAACCTCATTCTTCATTGTTCCCATGTCCCACCTTGTTCTCCAGCAAATCACTAAGAGCACTCTGTCCCATGCTGCTTTTTGTTTATGGACCTTTTCCCTTGATGCCTTCTGTGCCAGAAAAGCCTGCACTCAATCATAAACCTAGATAACTCCTTGCCCTGTGATCTCTTCCTCCAGGAATTCCCTCCTGACTCCAGCACTTCAGGCTGCATTTGGGGCTCCTTTCTGAACTTCACTTTGCAGACTGCTTTATCTTAGCATTTAATTCACTGTATTACAATGTCAGGCTTCTGCATCCATACCCCTGGATGGCAAGGTTCCTCAGGACAAAATCACATCATTAACCTTTATCCCCAATAGCTAACACTAGCCTGTCCTAGAGAAGCCCTTCTTGCTCTAGACACTAGAAACAGAAAACAAACATATATTCGGTACATTAATAAAAGGTAAAGTATAAATGACAAATGGATGGTATCCTCCACCTCTAATTTCTAACCTCTAGTCCTAAGACAAAATCTTTCAAATGTATGGAAATCTCTTTCTCTCTTTCCTTTATTTTGAGCGATCATTTTATGTAATCTAATAGTTGCTACATTATATCTATTTTATTTATAACTCATAAACCCTAGAGCAACTATTACCATAGGCAGAGTTATCATTTTAAAGTATTTGTTTGGAAAGGGTATAAGAAAATTGAAAAACTCAAACTATTATGGCTGACAAAAGATAACTTCTACAATTTGGGTCGGGTTGGAGGGTATAGAATATAGAATGTAGAAAAACTACTTAATTGCATTTTCTTAAGATAAATGCTATTCCTCATCTCATGACCCTTTTGAATCACAATCCAACCCCTATAGGAAATGAAATTGTTTTCCTCAATTCCAATCCAGTCGATGATGTTAACACACACAGCATACTCCAAGAAATATCCAGAATTGTGGGCATTTCTTGTACACTCTCTGATATACTGCTCTACAAATCAGATCAGAATGCAACAATGTGATCCACTCTTATGAGAAGTCAAGAGAATCTTTTACAAACTCTCAAACTGTAAATATGAGCCATGACACTTCGGGAGGATTCCTCTCACCAGCAGCCAACAGAGATGGATACAAGCTGCTCAACCCACCAAGGACCACAGCAAATATTTTCATTCATAGTTAAACAAGTTGCCTCTGAGATCATCACTTTATCATTCCAGAGACCCTATGTGGTTTGGGGGTTTTGTAAGATTTCTTTTTTTGAGATAAAATTGGCATGTAACATTATATTAGTTTCAGGTGTACAACATAATGATTCAATATATTGCACAAGCAGAGGTGCCTTTGTGGTACAGTCAGCTAAGTGTCTGCTTTTGTCTCAGGTCATAATCCCAAGGGTCTGGGATCAAGCCCCACTTCAGGCTCCCTGCTTGGTGGGGAATCTGCTTCTCCCTCTCCCTCTGGTGCTCCCCCTGCCTGTGCTGATTCTCTCTCTCTCTCTCTCTCTCTCTCTTTCTCACTCTCTCTGTCAAATAAATAAATAAAATAATATATATGTGATATATATATATATTGCACATATAATATTCAACATATTACCACAATAAGTCCAATTAACATCTGTCACTACACAGTTACAAAAAACTTTCTTGCAGAAAACTTTTTAAAAGACTTTATTTATTTGACAGAGAGAGGGAGAGCACAAATTGGGAAGTTGTCAGTTGAGGGAGAGGGAGAAGTAGGTTCCCCACCAAGCAGGGAGCCCCAAGATCCCGGAATCATGACCTGAGCTGAAGGCAGATGCCTTAATTGACTGAGAAACCAGGAATCATTCCCCCCAGCATTTCATGAGCACCATTGAGGATAGGACTCAAAATTCTGTTTGTGACCTTTATACTATTTTACCTTATGGTACTGAAATGGTTGAAACCTTGATATCTACGGTTTCATTAGATGGTTTCACCAATACTTAACCTCACAGATGAAGGATATTTTGCCAAACAAAAATCTCCAGAAAACATCTCGCCCTGTCCCTGAGGAATGCTGATGGCTCCTGGTACACTAAGCATTAAGAATTTGTTCCTATGGTTGCTTATTTGGTAAAAACATTTTCTTTTTCTACTTTTCTCTTTCCTTGAAGAGTAAACCTACATTCTACTTATCCTGAAATAGTCTATTCAGACATTTGAGAGACTCTCCAATTTTCTCACCTCTAAGACATAGTTATCTGGCCCTTTGGGTCCCAGACAAGTTCAATAATCCAGATTAAGTTACTGAGGTTCACCAAGCCTCATGTCCCACATTTGTTTTAGAGTGAATTTGGACCATTTTATTGCTAAGGTCCAAAGAAAACTTAACCTTTTAGACTTGATGATTCTAAATAAACAGGATAAATGAGTGTCCCAGAGGCCAATGGACATGGGTTGATCAACATTATTAAATGTTGCATGTAATGAATAAGAGAATGTAGGATTCCTAAATTCTATAATGTTAAGGCTATTATGTTCAGTACTTCACTTTTAGAAATAAAAATAGTAGAGAGACTCTAAGTCTATTCAGTGCCTATTTCACGCTCATTCCCTACTTCAATCATCTAGCTGATGAGTTGACAGCATGGAATCAAACAGGTGCATCAGGATTTTTCCTCCTGGGATTCTCCCAAGACTTAGTGCCTCAACCCATTCTCTTTGGTTTGTTCCTATCCATGTACCTGGTCACCGTGCTTGGGAACCTGCTCATCATCCTGGCCATCAGCTCTGAATCCCAACTCCACACCCCCATGGACTTCTTCCTCTCCAACTTGTCCTCTTTGCTAACATCAGTTTCATCTCCACCACAGTCCTTAAAATGCTGATGAACATTGAAACATGATAAAATCCATCACCTATGCAGGCTGCATCACCCAGATGTATTTTTTTATGGTTTTTGGAGGTATGGACACTTTTCTCCTCACTGTGATGGCCTATGACCAGTTTGTGGCCGTCTGTCTCCCCTTACACTACACAGTCCACAAGAGCCTACAGCTCTGTGGCCTCCTGGTTCTCATATTCTGGTTAATCAGCTTATCATACTCCCTCCTCCAGAGTCTGTTGATATTACAGCATTTCTTCTGCAACAACTAGGTAATTCCACACTTTTACTGTGAATTTGCTAAGTTCCTCACGCTTGCCTGCTCAGATACATTGGTCAATCACATCCTGCTATCTATGGTAACTAGCATTCTTGGCATTGTTCCCTTCTCCGGGATCCTTTTTTCCTACATCTGAATCGCCTCCTCAATCCTGAGAATCCCATCTGCTAATGGGAAGTATAAGGCATTTTCTACCTGTGCATCTCACCTATGTGTGTTTTCTCTATTCTATGGGACAGGGCTTGGTGTGTATCTCAGTTCTGCTACATCTTCCTAGAGGGGCATGATCGCCTCAGTGATGTGCACTGTGGTCACCCCAATGCTGAACCCCTTCATCTACAGCCTATAGAATAGGGACATCAAGAGGGCTCTACAAAAATTTTGGAGAGAACAATCTATGTTCTGTGATAGGAATGCTAGTCCTGGGTTTTGAACTGACAGCAATAGCAGCAGTTGTCTAAAGAAATCCTGCCTCTTAAACACTGAGTTTTACTTTTCACCCATCCTTCATAACTGACTTTGCTCAGAATTGCCTTGCGAGGCTTTTCTCTGATATCTTAACCTCTGGTGTTGACTGTTTTGTTATCCTTACTCCTACTCTCCACATCCCCTCCTTTTACTTTCCTATAACTGCACCTCAGCTTGCATTTCCAATCTAGCTGCCACTTTAAGTACCAATTCAGAATAGTTGCACGAACACTATGCAATAGTCCATTTTATCAATAACCATTGCTAATTCATATTTACTAAACACCTTCGGTGTGCCACACTACAGTATGTGTCTGGAACACTACACTGAAGGGGAGAAAGAAACTGATAAAAATCTTTGCCCTCATTAAGCATAAATCCAGGATCTCAGTTTCTCTGATCACATTATATGTCCAAACAGAATATATACACTGATGGATAAATTATTTATTTGGTTATTAGCAAGGATTAAATTTGCTTATGTTTATTGAGTGCATTTCCAAACATCTCTGATTTTCAGTTTCCAGATTCCTTATGCTTTTCAGTGCAGACTTCCCTGCTATCTCCAGGGAGGCATTAAATGAATGATTGCTCCCATTTCTCTTCTCCTTTGCTTGAATTTTCCCATTCCTGAGCTAAGTGCTAGGTTTGTAATACAAAGAATATTGTGAACCATTTTGACCACCTTGGAACCATCTCTAAAATTTTCTCAATTACAAGGTGTCCCACATTGAGTTCCCTGTGAAGCAGACTCTTAGACAATGATTAGCACAGAGGATGTTTACCAAGAAGTGTTCCTGGAATCAACACGTGGGGAAAGAGCAGATGTGTAGTAAGTTTTTTGGCCTCCTCTAAAGAGAGATATGGCCTTTGTCCCAGCTCCCAGGAGGTGACATTTAAATACTTGTAGTCTCTCTAGTGATCTGGCGTGATTAATTATTCATGGCAGGCCTCATAGAGCACCTCTGATTATTTATGCTAATGAAATGAATCAGGATGGGGGTTGGCCAAGCCAAAAATACCAGCCATGTGATTAAAGAGTTGGAGCGTTGGGGAAAGAGGTATCAGCCCAGCCTTGGGAGGGAGGCTAGAAATTGAGTTCAAACATATTGACCATAATTCAACTAATCATATGTATGTAATGAAACCTCAGCAAAAATTATGGATGCAGGAGGTCAGGTGAGCTACCTGGCTGGCCACAATCTTTGGGTATTTTCACACATATTGTCCAAGGGGAAGGTAATAGGTCTGGACTCCAAGGAAAGAGGACAAGAAAAAGCTTCATGTATGGAATGTTCCAGACCTTGCATTATGTGTATCTTCCTTTGGATGAATCTAATTTCTATCTTTTTGCTATAATAAAACTGCAATCATAGTACACTGCTTCCTGAGTTCTATGAGTTATTCTAGTGCACTATCAAATGTGAGGCAGTCCTCTCAGTTTGAATCTTTCCTGCAAATTATCAAAAAAAGTCCCACTGCTCTTACGTGAGAGTGGACCCTGAATTTGTTGCTGCTGTCAGAGGTGAGGGCAATCTTGTGGTCTGGCAAATTATTTGCAGCAAGAAAGAACACTGGAAAAAGTCAAGCCAAGCTGAAGTCCAATACAGACCTCCAAAAACCAGCAGAGACCTCTGGAGCTAAGATGATCTCTGAGAGTCCGCTGGAATTAGTTCAAAGTGTAGAAATGTTCACAGCCCCACATCAGACAGTTATCAAATGCCACTGCCCCAGGAAGGAGGCTGACTTTGGAGAAGCAGACCCCTATAGGGGTTGATTGCTGAGTGTTGAGAAATGCTCAACATTTGAGGCAACATGTTCCTTATTCCTGACAGGAAATCTTTTTTTTTAATTGTGAAAAAAATAACAAAACTTACCATCTTAAACATTTTTAAGTGTATAGATCAGAGGTTTTAAGTACATTCACAACCATCACTACCATTCGTCGCTAGAACTTTTCCACCTTCCCAAACTCAAACTCTGTTCCATTAAACCCTAATTACCCCCCCAGCTCCTGTATCCCACCATCTTTGTCACTGTGAATCTGACTACTGTAGGCATCTTACATAAGTGGAAATGTACACTCTTTGTCCCTCTGTGACTAGTTATGTAATATGATCAGGGAGAAATTAGATGGAATAGGAAGGACAATCATCAGGAAAAATGGGATCACCCTTGTTCTTGTAGTTTCTCTCCCATATACTCCTTGGGAATTGTATATCCCAGTTTTCTAGGCAGGTCCAGGAAACTTGATAACTGTTTATTCAAACCCAATAAGGTCCCATTTCAGTTTCAAAAGGAAATTAAATAGCTATACTACTTGTTCAAAAATCTGATCAAGGGGGGGTGCTGGGATCACTCAGTTGGTTGACCATCTGACTCTTTCTCTCATTGTGGGTCTTGATCTCAGGGTCCTGGGTTTCAAGCCCCATGCTGGACTCCATGCTGAATGTGGAACCTACTTGAAAAAAATCTGACAAAGATCATTAAGGTAGATAAATATATTAGTTGTTTTTGGTACTTAAGGTGGGATTTTGATCATCCTTACAAACAAGGGAAGGAAATCATAGGAAAATAACAAGATGGGGACACCTGGGTGGCTCAGAGGGTTACTCTGCCTGTGGCTCAGGTCATGATCTCCAGGTCCTGATATTCAGCCCCATGTTGGGCTCCCAGCTCAACAGGGAGCCTGTTTCTCCCTCAGTCTCTCCCTCTGCTTGCATTCTCTCTCTCTCTCTCTCTCTGTCTCCCTCCCTCTATCTCTCTCTCTATTGAATATAAAATCTTTGTAAAACAAGGGATATAACAAGAAAGAGCTATGATTATTTTGCAATGATAGAAACAAGATTGCTCATGACCAAGAGTGCTAGGCAATGCATAAAGAAAGTGAGAGGGGTATATGGATATATACATAATCCTGCAGGGAGTGTATTTTAAGTGGGGAGTCCAAAATAACTTCTCAATTCTGTTAGAGCTCTGCTAACAGAAATAATTGTGTATGCAAAAAGCAATGATCCATTTGGCTACATATATCATGTGGCTGCAGATTCTGAATTTCTTGTTCACATTTCATTTCCGGCATTTTCCAGTTTTTTTTTAACCTTTTTAAAAAAGATTTTATTTTATTCATTTGACAGAGAGAAACACAGCCAGAGGGGGAACACAAGGAAGGGGAGTGAGAGAGGGAGAAGCAGGCTTCCCGCAGAGCAAGCAGCCCAATGTGGGGCTTAATCCCGGGTCTCTGGGATCATGACCTGAGCCGAAGGCAGTCACCCAACCAACTGAGCCACCCAGGCGCCCCTGAATTTTCAAGTTCTATTAACCCAGAAGAATTAAGACAGATTCTGATATTAGACTGTTTTTCTGATCATCCCCTGTAGTGCCTTCTTGATATCCCCATTCATCAGGCTGTAGATGAAGGGGTTCAGCATGGGGGTGACCACTGTGTACATCACTGAGGCCACTACACCCTTTCTGGGGTGAGATGTATGAACTGAGGTACACTCCAAGTCCTGTTCCGTAAAATAAGCAAACACCTGACAGGTGAGAGCCACAGGTGGAAAAGGCTTTGTACTTCCCACATGCAGATGGGATTCTCAGAATGGAGTAAATAATTCAAGTATAAGAGCAAAGGATACCTGAGAGTGGACACCACCAAAAATGGCACCAATAAAATAGATTAGTATAGTGTTCATGGAGGTGTCAGAGCAGGCAAGGTGGAAAAGTTGAGGTGCATCACAAAAGAAATGATGAATTTCCACACCTGTGCAGAAGGTAAGTTGTGACACTGTCAAACAATGAATCAGGGAATCCAAAAGGACATCAGGACCAACAAGCCACAGAAACATGGATTCATGATGACCGGATAGCTCAAGGGGGTGCCAAATGGCCATAATTCTGTCATAGGCCATCACAGCTAGTAGTAGATAGTCCATACAACCAAACAGGACAAAAAAGGACACCTGAGTTAGGCAGCCTGCATAGGTGATGGATTTGCTGTGTGTTTGAATGTTGACCAGCATCTTGGGGATTGTAGTAGTGCTGAAACCAATGTCAGCCAAGAACAGGGTGGAGAGGAAGAAGTACATGGGGGTGTGGAGGTGGGAGTCAGAGCTAATGGCCAGGATGATGAGCAGGTTCCCAAGCACGGTGACCAGGTACATGGACAGGAAGAGCACAAAGAGCATAGACTGCAGTTCTGGATCCTCTGAGAGGCCCAGGAGAAGGAACTCTGAGACAGCTGTTAGATTCTGTGGTTCCATGCAGGTGGGACAGCTCTCAAAAAAGAAGAGTATTGACTAAACAAAACAAGGATAGAGACTCCCAGTGAAATGTGTATATTTTGATTCAAACAATTCACAGTAGTGGAGCATACATCCCCTTACCTTCAGCAACATTTCTCAATTGTACACTCTTCTTAGAACTCTTTTGTTATTGGTGTCTGGGCTATTTACCTATTTTGATATCTCACTATGAAGACATTGAGCCAAAACCTGTTAGAGAAACATAAACATAGAAACACTTAATTATACTTTCCTCAGAACTCATATTTGTTGCCAGTAAAAATTGGGTTTTCTTGTGGTGCCTGGGTGGCTCAGAGGGTTAAAGCTTCTGTCTTCACCTCAGGTCATGATCTCAGGGTCCTGGGATCGAGCCCCACATCAAACTCTCTGCTCAGCGGGGAGCCTGCTTCCCCCATGCTCTCAGCCTACCTCTCTGCCTACCTGTGATATCTCTCTCTCTCTCTCTCTCTCTCTCTCTCTCTCTCTCTCTCTCTCAAATAAATAAATAAAATCTTAAAGAAAATATTAGTTTTCTTTTTTTATTGTTACTTAAATTTTTTTTTCCGGTTTTCCAAGATTCATTCCCATTCCCCACACCCAGTGCTCCACGCTTTAGGTGTCCCCAGTACCCAACACCAGGCTCTCCCATCCCTCCACCCCCCTCCCTCCAAGTCCTTCAGTTTGTTTCTGTGTTCAAAGTCTCTGTTGTTTCATTTCTCTCCCTGGATTACCCTAGTTCCCATTTACTTTCCTTCTCCCACTGTCCTCCAGGTTACCCCTCATGCACCTCAAGTAAGTGAAACCATGCGATACTTGACTTTCTCTACTTGGCTTATTTCACTCAGCATAATCTCTTCCAGGCCAGTCCATGTTGCTACAAAAGTTGGATATTCATCCTTTCTGATGGAGGCATAGTATTCCATTGTATATATGTACCACATCTTCTTTATCCATTCATCTGCTGATGAGCACCTTGGCTCTTTCCACAGTTTGGTGATTGTGGCCATTGCTGCGATGAACATTGGTGCACATATGGTCCTTCTTTTCACTACATCTGTATCTTTGGGGTAAATGCCCATTAGTGCAATTGTAGGGTCATAGGGTAGCTCTATTTTTAATTTTTTGGAAAACAGTGTGGAGGTTCCTTAAAAAATTGATTTTCTTGCTGTGCCTGCATGGCTCAGCATTTAATGACTGCCTTCAGCTCATGTCATGATCCCAGGGTCCTGGGATGGATCCCCACATCAGTTCCCTGCTCAGCAGACAGTCTGCTTCTCCCTCTCCCTCTACATGTTTCTCTGTCTACTTCTGCTCTCTCTGGATTTCTCTGTCAAATAAATAAATATTTTTTTAAATTGTGTTTTCTTGTTTTTCCTGAAAGATCCCATTCTCCTGCACTTCAGTTGTCCCAAGATGAACACTGTCAAGAATGTGGTAGATATATTTGCCTTTCAATGTTTTCATAATATTAGTATTGATTTATGTATCCATAAAAATTGTTCTTAAAAATCTACTTAATACTCTAATGAAACAGGTATTGTTTCCTGAGCTCTCACTTACCACAATAATGTGTTTAAAGTGTCTGTGAAGTATACACATCTATTTCAAGAACTTCAAAGGAGGCATGCTATTGTCTGAAAGATGAATGCTATTTTATCTAAATTTCTTATTCCAATATTCCTTTTTGGTTTTTTAATGATTTTATTTATTTTTTTGAGAAACACAAAGAGAAAGGGAGTACAAGCAAGAGGAGGGGCAGAGGTAGAGGGATAGGGAGAATCTTAAGAAGGCTTCACACTGAGTGCAGAGGCTGATGTGGAGCTCCAGCTCAGAACCCTGAGGTCCTGATCTTAGCCAAAATTGAGACTTGGATACTTAACTGACTGAGCCATCCAGGCACCCCTTATTACAACATTCCTAACAAAATTCTTGTGCTCACCCTGTATTACACAAATGAGAATTTCTATAATATATAGGCATAAAAGATGATAGAATTATAAAAATAAATATATATACAATTTTACTGTTAATATCTACATTTATTTTCCTAATAGAAAGTCTAGACAAAATCTACTTCTGGATTTTATTGTCAAGATATGGAATCAGAGTGATCCCTGATGTCTGTGTTTGTAATGGTCTTTTCCTGATACAGACACCTGAAAATTCCTATCTTGGATATGGAATAATATTTTCATATTATAGATTTCCAAAATAGGCTTCAAAATGCATTTCTATTCAGAGAAAAGCCTATGATCTGCAATATCCATGTAGAAAAGGCCCCTGTAAACCACTTATCCCATTCCCCTAATTCATAGACGTACTCACAAAATCCCAAGAGCAGGGATTGGTGGTCCTGCTTCTGTTTGCTCATCTGGAACTAGAGCATGTTTGAGATGAAAGCAATCAATCATTCCACACTGGTGGAGTGCACGGAGCCCTGGTATGGGAATCAGACTAAATATGAAGTCTCCGTGAACATCTCAACCTCTCTGTGCTGGTATCTTCCATTAGAAATGGGGAGAACATCATCCATTTCAAAATACATGTGGCCCCTGATGGAGGTTTACACCTAATAAATATACAGGCATGGTTTGTGAAACAAAATTTGCATTGTTATTGGAATGGTGGATTTATTGATGAAGCCCAATCCTAAGAAAGTTTTAATGACTTTTACTTTATTTTATATCAGAGAGGTAGAAGCCTATTATGTCCACGAAATTCATTCAAGAATGGGTGGAAATTGGGGTGCCTGGGTGACTTCGCTGATTCAGCGTCCAACTCTTGATTTTGGCTCAATTATAATCTCAGTGTTGTGGGATCAAGTCTGCCACCCACCACTTCGCCCTCTCTCTAAAAAAAAAGGAAAATAAAAAGAATGGGTGTAAATCTTTTTTTCTGTTTAAGATTTTATTTCTTTATTTGACAGAGAGAAACACAGCTAGAGAGGAAACACAAGCAGAGGGAGGGAGAGAGGGAGAAGCAGGCTTCCTTCGAAGCAGGGAGACCAATGTGGGGCTCCATCCTAGGTCTCTGGGACCATGACTCAAGTCAAAGGCAGTCACTTAACCAACTGAGCCACGCAGGCACCTCAGAATGGGTGGAAATCTTATAATGTGTCTCAGTTCATGCAATACGATTTACCTCCCTTTTCTTTTTCTGTCTTTTACTTTTCATCTCTATGGAAATATCCAGTAATTTTCAAATGCAGATTCTATTAAGTGGAAAAGGATAGGTCTCTTATGCAATCTGTGGCATAAATACACACAAGCACTACTTTATTTTTCCATCTAGATCTATGAAACATCATTGGAAGGAAGCGAAGCACCCAGTGTCTGGAAGCCTCATAGTTTATGCCCTGTTTCTGAGAACGAAAGAAGAGTCCATTCAATATTTAACAGAGATCTCTGGTGTTCTTGTAGTCTACTCTATGCCAAGCAAAGCGTAAGCTTTGGGAAATCAGAAATGAATGTGATTCAGTTGCTTCCCTCCAAATACTCAGTATCTACTTATATATGGGCCAAAAAAAAAAAAATGTTCTCTCACGATCTAGGAAAAACTGAAACTTCTAATATTTAATTGAATAGATGGTGCTTAGCTTTGATAATGACAACAACAACAACAACAACAACAACAACAACAACACCTTAAATTTACCTTGTCCTGAGTATATGCCTCTGGCACATTTAGTCACATGTTTAGTGCTCATCTTAATTCTTCCTCAGTGCAGTTGTATACACTAGCTAGCTCAAAGACATTAAGAACTTGCCCAGTGTGAGGTCCATGCACTGAACTTGTTTTCTCTGTTTCCCAGCACCTCAGAGGGTTTAGCTAGGAGTCCAGAGGTCTTTTCCAAAATTGGTAAGATAATCTTGGAATAGTTTCTTATTTCCTGACTAAGAATGAAATCTAACATCCTGACTCTATATATCCCTTAAAGACCAAGAGGGCCTAAATTATAGGAATGGGGGAGGAAGTGGAATACGAAGCAAAATCTGAGAGCTGGGGAAAGACAGAGAGCTTCCCTGAATTGTCATGAGCTGATTCTTCATGAACTCTACCTTCACCTCAGCCATCTTTTCTGTAGTTGATGCAGCAGGTCACACTAACTGCTCTCTGATGTTTTCTAGCACAAACCCCTAAGAGGGAAGAGAACAGTGACTGGAGGTCTCTGCCTGGAGTAACGGGAAAGAGAGGTGCAAATTGGATAGGCAGGAAAGAATACTGTCTGTGAACAATCTCACTGCCTGCATTCAAACCTGAATTCATCTCCTGTCTACCCTAGGATCTGGTAAAACCTAAAAAGCTTCTGCACAGCAAAGGAAGCAATCAACAATACTAAAAGGCATCCTATGGAATAGGAGCAGATTTTGGCAAATGACATAGCTATTAAAGGGCTAGTATCCAATATATAAAGGGTTAGTCTCCAAAATATATAAAGAACTTATAAAACGTAACAGCCTCATAACAAATAATCCAATTAAAATATAATCAGAAGACATGAATGGACATTTTTCCAAAGAAGACATACAGATGGCCAACAGACACATGAAAAGATGGTCAATATTACTAATCATCAGGTACATGCAAATCAAAACTATAAAGGGATATTACTTCACACCCATCAGAATGGCTAATCTCAACAACACAGGAAACATAAGATGGTGAGGATGTGGAGAAAAAGGAACACTCATGTTCTGTTAGTGGGAATGCAAACTAGTGTAGCCACTCTGGAAACAGCATGGATGTTCCTCAGAAAGTTAAAAATAGAACTATCCTATGACCCAGTAACTGCACTGGTATTAGGTATTTACCCAAAGGATACAAAAATACTGATTAATGAGGTGGCTGGGGCTTAGTCAGTTAAGGGTCTGCCTTCAGCTGAGCTCATGATCCCAGACTCCTGGGATAGAGTCCTGCCTCCAGGTTCCTGCTCAGAAGAAAGCCTGCTTCTCTCTCTCCCACTCCCCCTGTTTGTGTTACCTCTCTTGTTGTCTCTCTCTCTCTCTCTCTCTCTCTCTATATATATATATATATATATATATATATATATATATATATATTTGATATATATATATCAAATAAATAAATAAAATCTTTAAAACATACTGATTGAAAAGGTACATGCACCCTGATGTTTACAGCAACCTTATCAAAAATATCCAAACTATGGAAACAGCCCAAGTGTCCATCAACTGATGGATGGATAAGGAAGAGGTGGTGTTTGTGCAATAGAATACTGTCAGCCATAAAAGGAACAAGATTTGCAGTGACATGGATGGAGGTAGAGAGTATTACGCTAAGCAAAGTAAGTCAGTCAGAAAAAGACAAATACTATATGATTTCACTCATATGTGGAATTTAAGAAGCAAAACAAACTAGCAAAGGAGGGGGACAAAAGAGAGAGAGGAAGACCAGGAAGTAGACTCTTAACTAAAGAAAACAAACTGATGGTTACCACAGGGGAGGTGGTGAGGGAATGGGTAAAATAAGTGGAGGGGATTAAGGAGGGCACTTGTCCTGATGCGCACTGGGAGATGTATGGAAGTGTTGAATCAGGATATTGTATGACTGACACCAATAGTACATGGATGTTAAGTACCTGGAATTTAACTAAAAACTTTTTTTTAACGATTTTATTTATTTATTTATTTTATTTGACACAGAGAGAGATCAGAAGTAGGCAGACAGAGAGATAGGAAGCAGGCTCCCAGCCGAGCAGAGAGCCTGACATGGGCCTTGATCCCAGGATCCTGAGATCATGACCTGAGCTGAAGGCAGAGGCTTTAAACCCCTGAGCCAAGGGGTTGGGGTCACCTCGGTGGGTCAGCCGTGAAGTGTCTGCCTTAAGTCTGGGGATCAAGCCCCGCATCCCGCTCCCTGCTCAGTGGGAGGCCTGCTTGTCCCTCTCTCACTCCCCCTGCCTCTGTTCCCTACCTAGCTGTGTTTCTCTCTGTCAAATATATAAATAAAATCTTTAAAAAAAAAAGTGGGTTGAGGACAAAGATAAATAAATAAATAAAATCAGGAAGTGAAAAAAAGAATATTGTGCTCTTATCCTTAACTCTGACATGATAATATATGTTGCTGTCTTTCTGGGGTAGCGATGCAGATAAAAGTTCGCAAGCTATGCAGAAAATGTATCTCAGTGTCTGACACTTGGAGACCCAAGGTAAAAGTTTGTAATATCCTTTTTACTGATGCCATTTCCATCATCACCATCATCATCACTTTCATGATCATTTGGAGGACTTAGGGGCAATTAAAAAAATGTATTACCTGTTCTGATGGGGATGATGCCCAAGAGAAATGGAGCTAACATGAGACAAAACTAAAAATCTAGCACAGCCTGGGTGGCTTAGTCATTAAGCATCTGCCTTCGGCTCAGGTCATGATCCCGGAGACCAAGGGATTGAGCCCCAGATATGACTCAGTGGAAAGCCTGCTTCTTCCTCTCCCACTCCTCCTGCTTTGTGTTCCCTCTCTCACTGTGTCTCTCTCTGTCAAATAAATAAGTAAAATCTTTAAAAAAAATAGAAATCTAAATAAGAGTTCTAGGGTCCCTACCAGAACCAACAACACTAGGTGTTTTTTTATTGTTGTTTGTTCATTAGTTTTTTCATGGAAACATAGACTTCATTCATGGCAAATAGCCATGGTAATGCCAAAACCTACACAGAAGTGGAGAGAATTGAATCCATATTTTAATGATGGAACTTTAGATACAATACACGGAGGACCACCTTCATGCCTTTTTCTGACAAATCTGCCAACAACAGATTTTGCAAGCATGCTCTTTCAAGCATAAATTCCTAGCTGACACATTGAGAGAGCCCAAATGACAAGATGACAGGAGTATAAAAGATGCGAGAAGGAAGTGTGAGTGTTGAGATGTTTTAGAATGCTTAAATAGGTGGAAAATCTAGTATTAAACTGAAATCACTTTGGAGCAGGAACAGCTGGTCCAATACTAGGTGGCAGGTTATTTGGCTTAGTGGAAAGACAGAGCAAATTAAAACAATTATTAGACAGCTTTTCAAAAAGCCCAGATTGCTATCTCAAGAACTATGTGGAGCATCTACAAAGGAAAGATTGATATGCACGTGGGTTCCTGAGTGTGTATCAGAAGTTGCTAGAAGAGAAGGAAGCATGCTGACAAAGTGGAATCCTAATGAAGTGGTTACTAGTGAAAGGAAAGGTCTCCCCTTTCCTGAGGACATGGTCCTTTGCTACCCTTGAGTAATGAAAATGAAGATAAGAGTTAAATGTATCCATAATGGCTTAGGTGACTGAATCTACAGGCACAGTTAGAACCACATAGCCACTAGAAATATCACCACTACTTGAAACTTCAACTGTATACCTTTGACCAAGATTTATCATTACAATCACCTTTTCTATTACATTATTTTATGTTTTCAGTGTTCCAAGACTCAATGTTGATGCTCCACACGCAGAGATCCATGCAATTTGTGCCCTCAATACCCACCACCCGATCACCTTTTTATCCTGAGCTCACTTTGCAATCCCCCCATTGCATCTCACAATGCAGATTTATTCCCTATATTATGATTTAGAAGAGAGAAGAGAAACCACACTATTTATTTTAATGAAGATAATTTTAGTGTATATATGATTACATGCTTTCACAAAAGGCACAAAAGGAAAAATATGGTAACAGAGCTATAGCTACAGGACAACACCACAGGCTAAGAGGTATGGGGAAAAGATTGGGCATTAGTGCATGTGAGCTTTATTTCCATTCTTAGAAGAACTTAAAGAGAAGCCATATGAAAAATCATAGCAGTGGTTTAAAGTTTCCCAGCCCCTACAACAGCATCACAACTTAAAGTATAGAAGGTAAGTTTGGAGCAGAAAACAGTAGCACAATGAACCAGTTGTAGAGTGTGTGTGTGTGGGGGGGAAGATATGTAAAAATATTACCAAGAATATGAAGGGAAAACCCACATTGGTTATGCTATAGAAAACTCATTCCTACCTCCTCCTTTCTGATATCTGAAAACCTTGACATGTTCAGGGTTTGACCATGAACAATAAAGGACCCAGCACATGCAAGTCATTTTGGAATGAAAGGTCTGGCAAAATTCAATAGTCCTCCACCTTAGCTGCACGTTAGATTGACCTGGTGTGCTGTTAAAGAATAGTTCAATTCTTTTTACTCTCCAAACCAATTAAATCTTAATTGGTGGTGGTCGGACTCAGGCATGAGGATTTTTAACATATCGCAGATGCTTCAAGCATGAAGCCAAGATTGAGGACCAGTGACATAAAATCTGCTTTCATAAAGTCTGCGTTCATAAAATCTTTCATAAAATCTTTCATAAAATCTGCTTCAGTAGATTTGATCAAAGCCACGGTTTTGTGGGAAATAGATGTAACAGTGAAAGTGGGTGAGAATATATCTTTTAATTTAAATTCAATTAATTAACATATATTATTGGATTCAGAGATAGTGATCAGTGAGTTATCAGTCTTACATAATTCTCAGTGCTCATTACATCATGTGCCCTCCTTAATGTCCATCACCCAGTTCCCCCATTCCCCACCCTCTCCCCTCAGAAACCCTCAGTTTGTTTCCCATTATTAAGAGTCTCTTATGGTTTGTCTCTCTCTCTGGTTTCATCTTGTTTTATTTTTTCCTCTCTTCTATGATCCTCTGCTCTGTTTCTTAAATTTCACATATCAGTGTGGTCATATGATAATTGTCTTTCTCTGACTAACTTATTTTGCTTAGTATGATACCCTCTAGTTCCATCCACATCATTGCAAGTGGCAAGATTTTTTTTGGTGGCTGAGAAGTATTATTGAGAATATAATTCCTGGAGGACAGTGGGAGAAGGAAAGTAAATGGGAACTGGGGTAATCCAGGGAGGGAAATGAAACAACAGAGACTTTTGACACAGAATCAAACTGAGGTACTTGGAGGGAGGGGGGTGGAGGGATGGGAGAGCCTGGTGGTGGGTACTGGGGACACCTAAAGCGTGGAGCACTGGGTGTGGGGAATGGGGAATGAATCTTGGAACACTGGAAAACAAAAGTTAGTAACAATAAAAAATACTTTAAAAAATTAAAAAAAGTAAAAGAGAGTTTGAAATTCTACAGGAATTTCAGCCTGGGAATAGGTTAAAAATAGAGAAGATTCCACACATTTAATAAGAGTCAATTGTGCAGTGATTTTGACATAACTGGGGTCCCAGAACACTCCCTTAATTCCATCAAAGATGTGCCAGTATAAGCAATATTTAGATACAACAAATCAGGAGGAATGGAAACCATGAGCTACAAAACTTATGTGACCAAAGAGGCATGCTGGCCAATTCCATATGCTTTATTTTGCAATCATTTCTAATCAACAGACAAAAAAATCAATTATTAAGACTAGGCTGTTCTGTTGAGGAGCCTCTGCAAAGCCCTCTGGATGTCCATGTTCCTCAGGCTGTAGATGAAAGGGTTCAGCATGGGAACAACCACAGCATACATCACCGAGGCCACTGCACCGTTCCTGGGAGAACTGGAGAAAGTTGAACTGAGGTACACCCCAAGGCCTGTTCCATAAAATAAGCAAACAACCGACAGGTGAGAGCCACAGGTGGAGAAGGCTTTGTACTTCCCTCCTGTGGATGGGACTCTCAGAATGGAGGAAATAATTTGTGTATAAGAGCAAAGGATCCCTGAGACTGGAATACCACCAAAGATGGCACCAATAAAATATGTGAATATTTTATTCATGGAAGTATCATTACAGGAAAGTTTGACAAGCTGAGGAGGGTCGCAGAAGAAATGAGGAATTTCCCCATTTATGCAAAAGGTAA